>CM053031.1:188058968-188088175 GCA_028564925.1 Lithobates sylvaticus | reverse complement strand
TCAAGAGACTTTATTCAGAAGGAGAGCACTGAAACCCCTGATAAATCAGTTACAGGCAAAACACATCATGTATAGATGGGGTTTTCCAGCATGTCTGATTGCCAAAAATCAAGGGATATCAGCTACATTACGATTCCCAGAAGATTTGAAAGACTTCTGCAGCAAATTAGATTTGCCATGCATCAACTTGGAGAACTGGGAAAAGAAGCCACCCGAATGGAGGAAGTTAACAGATCAGCAATGGAAAAGGGCTTAGCTTTTATTGAATGGAATATGCAAGGGTTTAAAGGAATAGAAGATCAGCATGGGATGGAGTAGGGGCATAGAGGTCTAATAAGGGAGGAAATACGCCCGGGGGTCCGGAAATGCCTGTCCGCTCCCCCATTCCCATCCCTAGATTTGGGATGAGGTTCGGGGGCCCGGATGGACATATTATAACCCCCATGGAACGCCCTGCCCAGCTGACCACTCACGACATGAGCGGGGCAGGTCAAAACATTTGGAGGGGAGGTTGGGAGGGGGGAGGGAGGGTCCCCAAGAGGAATCCTTTTGGGGAGGGATTAGGGGTTGTTATATGGATTCGTTATGTATTGTTAAATTGTCTGTTAGTTAAATGGATCATCTCAGATAAATTAGAAGTACCCAATTCCCCACCTCATACTAAAAATGTACATGATTTAAGTATTTTTACTTTTACAAGGGATGGCACTTTTGAAGATAGTGACATATAATGTTAGGGGCTTAAATAACCCCAGTAAGCGGCATCAAATAATACAGGAATTAAAAAGCTTATCTTCTAATATAATATTTTTGCAAGAGACCCACTTTAAATGGTCATCCAGGGTTGGATTGAACTCCAATGCCGCGTACACGCGATCGGAATTCTCGTCGGAAAAAACTCTGACAGTTTTTCCAACGGAATTCCGCTCAAGCTGTGTTGCCTACACAAGATCACACCAAATTCTGACGGTCAACACAGCGGCATAAAACACGTTCGACAGCACTATAAAAGGGAAGTTTAATGCTTCCGAGCATGCGTCAAATTGTTTCCGAGCATGTGTGGGAATTTTCCGTGTCGGAATTGCATACACACGATCGGAAAATCCGATAGGTTTTCCGTCGGAAAAATTGAGAACAGGTTCTCAATTCAAAGTCTGTCGGAAATTCCGACAGAAAAAGACCGTTGGGCATACACACGGTCGGAAAATCCGATGAAAAGCTCCCATTGGACTGCTTCCATCGGAAATTCCGACCGTGTGTACGCCGCATAAGAATTTCCCTGTCCTGGTTCCATGGATACTCCCTCTAGGTTTCGATAAAAATACACTATTCAATTTAAAAGGAATGGAATCCGACTCAGAAGGGAGGTATCTGTTTATTAAGGGGTCTATGTTTAATATTGATTATACTTTGGTGAATATATACTGCCCCAATACCAATCCGTGTACCTTCTTGAAGAAGGTCTTGAATAAGTTAGAAAACTTTAAGGAAGGGAAAGTCATTATGGCAGGGGACTTTCATTTCGTGCTTGATCCAGCCCTGGATACCTTCTCCTTACGCTCAGAGGGTAAACACCTAAAGGTAGTAAAACAAAAACTACATCAGCAATAGCTTGGAGAATCATGCATCCTAGGGAGGGATTTTACATACTTCTCCCAGATACATTCTTCATACTCAAATTGATTACGTTTTCCTGGACCATAAGCTGCTAGAGGGATTATTAAAAGGCAGAGGTGAAATCCATCACCCTCTCGGATCATGCCCCGGTTATAGTTGGCTTGGAATTAAAAAATATTCTGGATAGGCATAGATCCTGGAGGCTGGATGAATCACTTCTGCACGATCATGATATAATGGAGGACTTGGAAAGAGATTTGAATTTTTTTCTTTAAAGAGAACAATGTCGAACATCGACCCAACCATACTATGGGAAACGCACAAAGTATTTGAGAGGGAGATTAATAGCAGAAGGTGCCAAGAGGAAAAAATAAATAAAAATCTGGATAGGCCAGAAACAATCTCCCCTACAAGAGATTCAGGATCTGGAACAGCTACATAAAAACTTTTAGAAGATAAGCTGAGTTGCTGAAAGCTAAAGTATAGCGCCTCATCCCTTAAGTAAAGTCAAAATTTTGTTCCATGAACAGATTTGGGACTTTTAGGGCGCAATGATACAAAAATATTAATTATGAAAAATTAGTTTATTGAAGATCACAACATAACTTAATATTACATTTTTGACATCATATGTCTATGAAGACATTTAAAAACAATACATCACTGAACAGAGATGAAGTTTTCATTTATAGCTCTTTTTCTCAACATGTTTCACCCAAATTTGGGCTTCCTCAGAGTTATATATGACATTACCTAATATTTACTGAAATAGAGAAATACAGTCAAACATTGAACACATAAGATTAACACTGCCTTTGTAGAATAATATAGAAATGAACATCGCGTACAAAGTGAGTGGGTGGAGCTTGTAAGCTCATATGCTAACCTGGGTGTTCAGGGAGAGAATTCCGCAGTCCACATATATGCTGAATACATGGGGTTGTAATGAGTGCATCATAGAGAGGGAAATAACATCCAAAACTATGTCAGTTTTGCAATCCATCTATGGGGTATATTAATAAAGATGCTTAGATTATTATGGTATTGAAGAAAATAGGAATAGATATATTATATTATCCCAAAAGGGAGGAACCCACCTGTAAAGTATTTGCTTGTTATTTTAGAGGTAATAAGAGCATATAGAACAAATGCTCATGACTGCCAGAGAGGAAGTCCAAGTTTGAATCTATGGAATATTCTAAAAGGAAATTCTTTAGTCCATCAGGGAAATATCATACAGATATAATTGCCATCAACAAGCCAAGAACAGATCACCATGCCCCAAACATATATTTACCTATGTTGAGGGTCTGCATCCATTCAGGGTGCCAGCCTGGATAAAAAATGATCCGGAAGATAGGGAGGTCAGAGTGAGGTACTTAAACCCCTTTAAATAGAATAAAAGAGGCATTTTAGTGATCAATTCCTGGTAGAAGTAGGTGGCAAATAGTCTGCTAAAATCTCTTACCTTTGCTAAGCATCGTTTTGGGAGGATACCTCCGCTGAGCTGCACATTTGGACAGCCCAAACAGTTCCCCTTAAATAACCCTCTCCACCGCCGTTTTGGCGCCAAAATTTTGGCACCAAACGGTCAGGTGAGGACAGATAGTGTCACAGCAGGTGCGCCAGGCGCACAGGAAGTGACAGCCGTGAAACCGGAAGTGCTTCCCTCAACAGGAAGCCAGATGAACTGACCTCTGTGCTGAAAGCAAATCGGAACCACAGGATGTAATGCCACATCCAGGGCCGGACTGGGAATAAAATTCAGCCCTGGAAAAAAATTTCATACCAGCCCCACAGCATTATTATACCAGCGCAACAACATAACGTCATTATTTTCTGGTTCATGAAAGGGAAAACCAGACATTTTAAAGCACATTTGAAGACTGTATTATATACAGAAAAGACAGATATGAAATCACATAGGGCTTTATATATATATATATATATATATATATATATATATATATATATATATATATATATAATGTATGCACTGGGGTGGGGGCTGGAGAGCACTGTGGGGGTGGGGAGCACGGGGGGCTGGAGAGCACTGTGGGGGGTGGAGAGCACTGTGGTGGGATCTGGAGACTGATGGGGAGAGCTGGAGAGCACTGGGGGCAGAAAGAACAGGGGTGGGGAGCACGGGGGGCTGGACAGCACTGTGGGGGGGGGGCTGGAGTCGGAGAGCACCGGGGGCAGAAAGAACAAGGGTGGGGAGCACGGGGGGGCTGGGGAGCATGGGGGGGGGGCTGAAGAGCACTGTGGGGGGTGGAGAGCACTGGGGTGGGGGCTGGAGAATGATGGGGAGAGCTGGAGAGCACCGGGGGTAGAAAGAACAGGGGTGGGGGGGCTGGAGAGCACTGTGGGGGGTGGATAGCAATGGGGTGGGGGCTGGACAGCACTGTGGGGGGTGGGGAGCACTGGGGTGGGGGCTGGACAGCACTGTGGGGGTGGGGAGCACAGGGTGGGGGCTGGAGAGCACTGTAGGGTGTGGAGAGCACTGTGGGGGTGGGGAGCATGGGGGGCTGGAGAGCACTGTGGGGGGTGGAGAGCACTGTGTTGGGAGCTGGAGACTGATGGGGAGAGCTGGAGACTGATGGGGGCAGACAGAACAGGGGTGGGGAGCACGGGGGGCTGGACAGCACTGTGAGGGGTGGGGAGCACGGGGGGGGCTAGAGAGCACTGTGGGGGTGGGGAGCACAGGAGGCTGGAGAGCAATGTGGGGGGTGGAGAGCACTGTGGGGGTGGGGAGCATGGGGGGGCTGGAGAGCACTGTGGGGGGGTGGAGAGCACTGTGTTGGGAGCTGGAGACTGATGGGGAGAGCTGGAGACTGATGGGGGCAGACAGAACAGGGGTGGGGAGCACGGGGGGCTGGACAGCACTGTGAGGGGTGGGGAGCACGGGGGGCTAAAGAGCACTGTGGGGGTGGGGAGCACAGGAGGCTGGAGAGCAATGTGGGGGGTGGAGAGCACTGTGGTGGGAGCTGGAGACTGATGGGGAGAGCTGGAGAGCACTGGGGGCAGAAAGAACAGGGGTGGGGAGCACGGGGGGGCTGGACAGCACTGTGGGGGGAGGGGCTGGAGTCGGAGAGCACCGGGGCAGAAAGAACAGGGGTGGGGAGCATGGGGGGGGCTGAAGAGCACTGTGGGGGGTGGAGAGCACTGGGGTGGGGGCTGGAGAATGATGGGGAGACCTGGAGAGCATCGGGGGTAGAAAGAACAGGGGGGTGGGGGGCTGGAGAGCACTGTGGGGGGTGGAGAGCAATGGGGTGGGGGCTGGACAGCACTGTGGGGGGTGGGGAGCACTGGGGTGGGGGCTGGACAGCACTGTGGGGGTGGGGAGCACGGGGGGGGCTGGACAGCACTGTGGGGGGTGGGGGGCTTGAGACCACTGTGGGGGGTGGGGAGCATGGGGGGGGCTGGAGAGCACTGTGGGGGGTGGAGAGCAATGGGGTGGGGGCTGGACAGCACTGTGGGGGGTGGGGAGCACTGGGGTGGGGGCTGGAGAGCACTGTGGGGGGTGAGGAGCATGGGGGGGGCTGGACAGCACTGTGGGGGGTGGGGGGCTGGAGAGCACTGTGGGGGTGGAGACCACTGGGGTGGGGGCTAGACAAGGACCTGGAGAGCAGGGGAGGCAGAAATAACAGGGGTTGAGAGAACTGGGGGGGGGGCTGGAGACAGTGGAGAGTGTGGTGGGGGAGGAGAGCACTGGGGGGAGCACAAGAACTGGGGGGGGCAGTAAAATAATTTGGATAGGGGGATCAGCAGGGGGGCGGCATATAGAGGAAATGAGCTTTCTATTATTCCTCCATGCAGCCGCTGAATGCTTTATTCTCCTCCTCTCCCTCCTCCAAGCATTCAGCGGCTGCATGGAGGAATAATAGAAAGCTAATCTCCTCTATATGCTGCCCCCGCTGATCCCCCCTATCCAGGCACACAGTTAGGGCTGTACTGAGTAGTACTCACAGCCATCTCTCCTCCTGTGATCTCGGAGCTGGCCGGGTCAGTGTTCTGCGGCCGCGCACCGCGCTGTAACATGGTCCCCCCCCCCAGACCGGCTGTGTGATAGGTGGAACACTGATTCTAGATACTATCACACGAGCCGTTCTAGGGGGGCGGGACCATGTTACAGCGCGGTGCGCGGCCGCAGAACACTGACCCGGCCAGCTCCGAGATTACAGGCGCATGAGAGTGGAGACCGGGGAGCACTGTAGCCGCAAAACGGCCCCAGGGCAGGCAGCCTACAGGGAAATATCCCGGTATCCCGGTAGGCCAGTCCGGCCCTGGCCACATCTGATAAACTGTCAGCAAAGGGAGTTGTAGGGAAATGGACTGACAATAATGTCAATACAAAACAGCAGAAGGATATAAAGGATTTAAATCCCTATGCTGGATGTGAACAGTATTTTAGAATTGATTTGGGTCACAAAACATATCCATATCAGCTACCCTATTCCCTGGGAACATACATAAAATTATGTAACCAAGAAAACTGCATGCGTTTAACCCCGAAGTGACTGAAACGGCGCCAACTGGGAGTCGAATAGACTTGTAGGGTTTAGGGACTCCTAGTGACGCCTCTAGTGTCCATATGAGGCAGTCAAGCCCCATTTCAAAACATTTTAGCTCCACATGTATATAAGGCTGCAAAAAATTGCTCCTTAAAGGGACCATGACTAAAAATGGCCAATAATTGTAAAATAATACAGTGAAGCGGTGGATCTTGCCATAAACCCTCAACCCCAACACAAACAGGGTCAGCAAACACAGCACAGACCCAATACGTGATGAACATTTGAAAAATCATTTTATTAATACTCAAAAAAATAAAATAAAATTAATACACATAATAATTTTAAATGAGAAGAAAAAATCTCATAAGAAGAATTGACAATGGCGACCTAGCCCTATAAAAAGGGTTTGGAGCTCAGAGATTCATTCAGGCCAGGATGGACAGTGGCTCTAAGGTTATGAATCCATTTTGATTCTCTCTGTAATGAGTTGATTTCTGAAACCTATATTCTTTCAATAATTTTTTGAGTTTAAATATTTTATATTTGTGTATGTACCTAATTTTTCTGTGTTTCTGTAATTGACAATGGCGACCTATAGGGGCTCGGGATTTGATGGCTTGATGGACAGAATACATCTGGCACAAGGTGCTTCGTTTGGTGGAATAACTTTAGATCGTTTCTTCTGGAGTTTGAAAAAACTACTAGAGAAAAAGGCACGTATTTTTTTGGAACAGAAAATATTTTTCTAAATATATTGAGGACAAAATTGTCCCTTGGGGTCTTCGAGTCCAAATATTTCCGAACCTTTTTAAAGGTGGAGACTGACTTTAAAACTGAATGGGAATGTAACTTACAAACCTGCTCCTTTGCTATGATGGAGTCTTTTATGCCGACATTATTCCAGAGAGATTATTGATATTGATATTGAAAAACTGTATTTAGATAATGAAACCCTTTTTGCGGACGCCTCTTTTAAGGAGTCTGAGTTAGCCTTGGAAAAACATCTAGAGGTGTTTGTAGCTGAGATATTGAAAACCAAGGACAAAAAATACTATAGAGATAGACTTTCTTATGAGACATGTACTGCCTACAAATGGCCTCTAGAGGGAGGGGGACGAAGGAAAAAGACATTTGTTCCAAAGGAACACTAACTCTAATCAAGAACCATCTGACTCTGAATCTAACTTTTCCTCTGTTTCCTCCCAGCAAGCAGGTTCTTTCCAAGGCTCAACCACAGGTATTGACAAACGTAAATACAGTTTTTCATCACAAAAACCCTCTGGCAAAAGAAACCAGAGAGACAACGTCCGTTCTGGCTTACGGTCTCAGAAAGGGACAGTCGCGAATGACTCCCAACCTCTAGCAGAGGTAGGTAATTTATCACAAACTAATGTGAATCATGTTGTTCTTCCCAAACATAGTCAGTCAACCTCAGTCTCTTTATCGGGGGACCACTTGTTGGTTCCCGTGCTAGGGGAACTAAAAAATGCACCAATTTTCCCCTCCCAAATGACCATGGACTCAAAGAAACCACCAAGTACTCAGGGACTAAATCCCAAGATAACAAACAAGACAGTTTCCAAATAATTAATCTATCCTCTTGTCCCTTATCAGATGAGCAGACACAGGTCTTAAGCCTTGGTCTGACTTTCTGTCCGGAACAAGAGATTCATTTGAGATTATTAAAGATGTCAACCTCTTTGCTCGTAGGCTTATGTTTAAGGCAATCTATGATAAACAACAGACAACACCGGAGATTGACCAATTCTCAGCAGAGATTTGGAAAAACAAAACTATAAATGAAGTTAAAGCAATAAATGATTTAATGGAATTATGGGAGGAGAGCAACCCTTTGGATCTTCCATTAGAGGATCCGACGGCTTGCCCTCTACCCTCCCTTGATACTGGCATAGGGACTGTATTCCCCTTCTATGTATAAACCGAAATCTAGGTGTTTTCCAGTCCTTCAGGGTAATCCAAATATCTGGGCGTTTACCCAACAGGTGTGTAAAGAGATTCAAAACACCAAATGGCGACCTTGGAATAGCAAATCCAATATAAATTTGGTATCGCCCCATCCCTGTATCTCAGGTTTCATACATTCAAACTAAATACAAACGCCTTATTACCCAGGCTTTTCTGAATGATCTGATTGACAAGAAAACATGTGAATTATTACTTGTTGAAAATCCTAGATTGCCTACTATGTATGCATTGCCTAAAATACATAAGAATGCCTCTTTTCCCCCTGGGCGTCCAATTATATCTGGAAATGGATGTTTGACAGAATCAGCTAGTAAGCTTATAGATGATTATCTAAGACCGCATGTCAAGTCTTTGAGTTCATACATCCAGGATACAGCTGATTTGCTGAGATCACTGGATGGGCTATGTCTACCTGATGAGGCCTGGTTGGTGGCCATAGATGTGGAGGCCCTTTACAACTCGATCCCCCATAAATTGGGGGCTCGAGTCGTGGACGGCTTCCTCTCTGAACGGGGGCCATCAGCCAGGCTATACAACAACTTTGTTTTAGAATTGTTGCTCTTTATTTTGAGCAATAATATCTTTTATATTCGACCGCTCCCACTACCTCCAGGTACAGGGGGTGGCGATGGGGACCAAGTGTGCCCCATCGTACGCTAACCTGTATCTGGGGGGGTGGGAGCGGGAGATATTCTCGGCTGTTCAATTTAATCGTTTCTTTGAAAATATTTTAATTTGGAAAAGATTTAGCGATGATATCTTTATTGTCTGGACCGGAACTCGAGATGAACTATCGCAATTCTTATCATGCCTTGAAATTAATTCCTATAATCTAAAATTTACGATGACCTGTGATCAGGTCACTGTGAACTTTCTTGATATTAAGATTTACGTTAATGAGGATAAAACCATTGGCTCCTCTTTATATAGAAAGCCTTCTGCAGGCAATACTATTCTTCACGCTGATAGTTCTCATCCCGAGTCCCTTGTCCAGAGCATACCATTCAGTCAGTACTTAAGATTGAAAAGGAATTGCAGCAAGGAAGCTGATTTTAAAAATTGGAAGCCAAAGCCCTACAGGCCCGTCTTCTGGAACGGGGCTATAGTAGAAATTGCCTTAAACGTTCGTACAATATAGCAAAGCAGAGGGATAGACATCAATTAATCCACCAAGTGAAACCACGTAAATCTGAATCCAAAGTCCGCCTAATCACCACTTTTGTTGGTGAACACAAAAAAATACGCCACATCTTTGAGAAATACTGGCATCTTCTTTCGACAGATGATGTCCTTTCGAAATATGTGGGCGTTCACCCACAAATTACCTACCGCAAATCCACTTCTTTAAAAGATCGACTAGTTCATAGTCATCTTACTTTAAGAACTAAGATACATCGAAAAGGTACTTCTCCCTGTGGAAAATGTGAATTCTGTGATTTATTGATTAATTCTACTGAAATAATGCTGCCTTCTGGTCAAACCTTTAAGCCAAATTTTTATGCAACATGCAAGACTATTGGGGTTGTTTACCTCATAACATGCACGTGCCAGGCTTTTTATGTTGGGAAAACTAAACGACCCTTCTTTCACAGAATCAGAGATCACGTATCCCTTATTAAAAAGAAAAAGAAGGAGACTCCCATTAGTCGACATATGGGACTCTACCATTCATTCGATTTCTCACAAATGAAGTTTTTTGCGCTAGAGTTTGTACCAGATTTTGATCGCGGAGGTGACATTGATAAAACTCTATTACAGAGAGAATCAAAATGGATTCATAACCTTAGAGCCACTGTCCATCCTGGCCTGAATGAATCTCTGAGCTTCAAACCCTTTTTATAGGGCTAGGTCGCCATTGTCAATTCTTCTTATGAGATTTTTTTTTCTTCTCATTTAAAATTATAAATTATTATGTGTATTAATTTTATTATATTTTTTTTGAGTATTAATAAAATTATTTTTCAAATGTTCATCACGTATTGGGTCTGTGCTGTGTTTGCTGACCCTGTTTGTGTTGGGGTTAAGGGTTTATGGCAAGATCCACCGCTTCACTGTATTATTTTACAATTATTGGCCATTTTTAGTCATGGTCCCTTTAAGGAGCAATTTTTTGCAGCCTTATAGACATTTGGAGCTAAAATGTTTTGAAATGGGGCTTGACTGTCTCATATGGACACTAGAGGCGTCACTAGGAGTCCCTAGACCCTACAAGTCTATTCGACTCCCAGTTGGCGCCGTTTCAGTCACTTCGGGGTTAAACGCATGCGCAAACTGCAGCCGTTTTCTTGGTTACATAATTTTATGTATGTTCCCAGGGAATAGGGTAGCTGATATGGATATGTTTTGTGACCCAAATCAATTCTAAAATACTGTTCATATCCAGCATAGGGATTTAAATCCTTTATATCCTTCTGCTGTTTTGTATTGACATTATTGTCAGTCCATTTCCCTACAACTCCCTTTGCTGACAGTTTATCAGATGTGGCATTACATCCTGTGGTTCCTATTTGCTTTCAGCACAGAGGTCAGTTCATCTGGCTTCCTGTTGAGGGAAGCACTTCCGGTTTCACGGCTGTCACTTCCTGTGCGCCTGGCGCACCTGCTGTGACACTATCTGTCCTCACCTGACCGTTTGGCGCCAAAATTTTGGCGCCAAAACGGCGGTGGAGAGGGTTATTTAAGGGGAACTGTTTGGGCTGTCCAAATGTGCAGCTCAGCGGAGGTATCCTCCCAAAACGATGCTTAGCAAAGGTAAGAGATTTTAGCAGACTATTTGCCACCTACTTCTACCGGGAATTGATCACTAAAATGCCTCTTTTATTCTATTTAAAGGGGTTTAAGTACCTCACTCTGACCTCCCTATCTTCCGGATCATTTTTTATCCAGGCTGGCACCCTGAGTGGATGCAGACCCTCAACATAGGTAAATATATGTTTGGGGCATGGTGATCTGTTCTTGGCTTGTTGATGGCAATTATATCTGTATGATATTTCCCTGATGGACTAAAGAATTTCCTTTTAGAATATTCCATAGATTCAAACTTGGACTTCCTCTCTGGCAGTCATGAGCATTTGTTCTATATGCTCTTATTACCTCTAAAATAACAAGCAAATACTTTACAGGTGGGTTCCTCCCTTTTGGGATAATATAATATATCTATTCCTATTTTCTTCAATACCATAATAATCTAAGCATCTTTAATAATATACCCCATAGATGGATTGCAAAACTGACATAGTTTTGGATGTTATTTCCCTCTCTATGATGCACTCATTACAACCCCATGTATTCAGCATATATGTGGACTGCGGAATTCTCTCCCTGAACACCCAGGTTAGCATATGAGCTTACAAGCTCCACCCACTCACTTTGTACGTGATGTTCATTTCTATATTATTCTACAAAGGCAGTGTTAATCTTATGTGTTCAATGTTTGACTGTATTTCTCTATTTCAGTAAATATTATATGACATTACCTAACTCTCCTGAGGAAGCCCAAATTTGGGTGAAACATGTTGAGAAAAAAAGAGCTATAAATGAAAACTTCATCTCTGTTCATATGTCTATGAAAACATTTAAAAACAATACATCACTGATGTCAAAAATGTAATAAGTTATGTTGTGATCTTCAATAAACTATTTTTCATAATTAATATTTTTGTATCATTGCGCCCTAAAAGTCCCAAATTTGTACATAAAAACTTTAATGATAATAAAGTAAAAAGAGAACTGACAGTAAGACGGGAGGCATTGAAGGAATTAATGGAGCAAGAGGCTAAATGAGCATTTATGAGAACAGAAAAAAGGCAGTATGAATGTGGAAATAGACCTGGGAAAATGCTGGCGGGAATGATTAAACCTAAAAGGAACGTAAACTATATTGCAAAAAAGATAAAAAGGGAGAAATGAAATATTCCACTAGGGATATAAGCAAAGTCGTTTTTGAGTATTATCAATCATTGTATAATATAAATACTACCGAAGACTTTGAAGATAGACAGACAAAATAGAAGCCAAAATATAAAACCGTACCTTGAGAAGATTCAGCTGCCGGGGTTACCAGACGAGGACTTAAAAAGATAAAAAGATATCTCGAGTGATGAAATTGAGCAGGCGATCAGGAAAAGTGAGGGAGGTAAAAAAGTCTGGGTCCAGACGGATATACTTCCCTGTACTTTAAAAAGTTTATTGGTATCCTGACTCCATTCTATCACTCCTACATGAACTCCATTGGGGAAGGCCTGAAAATCCATCAAGAAGCCTTGGGGGCATACATATCACTTATAGGAAAAGAAGTAAAGGATCCAACTGTATGCTCAAGCTTTCGGCCAATCTCCTTGATCAATGAGGATGTCAAAATCTACGCTCGGATATTGGCCGATAGACTGAGACCCCTCATGCCTGACTGTATTGAGAAAGACCAAGCAGGGTTCGTCCCTGGGAGGGAGGCAAGAGACAATGTATTGAGAACAACTTTGCTAATGCATGCTGCAAAGAAGGGAAAGAAACCTACTATCTTCCTATCAATAGATGCCGAAAATGCCTTAGATAGGTTAGATTGGGACTTCATGGTACAGACATTGCATAAAATTGGCATAGGCCCAAGAATGCTGAGGTGGATCAAGGCTCTCTAGTCGAACCCCACGGCTAAAATTCAGGTTAATGGAACCCTGTCTGATACTCTTCGGCTGAACAACGGTACACGACAGGGCTGCCCCCTCTCGCCACTACTTTTTGTAATTTCTTTGGAACCCCTTCTGATCTCTATTAGAGCCAACAAGAACATTAAGGGAATAGAAGTTGCGGGACAGGAGCATAAGATATCAGCATTTGCTGATGACATTATGCTTTACGTAACAAATCCGGCACAGACGCTCCCAGATATTTTGATGGAACTAAATGGCTATGGAGCTATCTCAAATTTTTAAGATTAACATGGAGAAAACAGAGATTCTTGATATCTCGGTTCCCCCAGATGAAGCTAGGGATCTTAAAATCCTATTCCCATTCAGGTGGAGGAAAAGGGGATTGAAGTATCTGGGAGTGTCTCTGTCAACACCAACTATGGACTTGTACCAAGATAACTATTTGCCCTTACTAAATAAAATTAAACAGGATCTAAAAGGCTACCAGGTTCAAAGATTGTCATGGTTTGGCAGAATAAGCGTGATTAAAATGATGACCCTCCCGAAAGCCTTGTATATCTTTCAGTGTCTCCCAATAAATATCCCCGCTACATATTTTAAAATTCTCAGACTAATAATACAAAAATGTATATGGAATAATAAAGGGAATCGTGTCTCATATAAAGTACTGAGTAGACCAAAGGAGAGAGGGGGATTATTTCTCCCAGATTTCGAAAAATACCATGAGTCAGCGTCACTGCGGAGAGTCCTGGACTGGGCCCACGGCTCTCCATATAAAAAATGGGTAAAACTTGAATCAGAATTGAGTAATTCTGCCCTAAACCAGATTATCTGGATCCCCACCCAATATAGAGGCCTCCCTAGGGATATGGCCCCAATTACTGCAGAGACACTCAGAATATGGGATAAATTATCTAAAAATAGATCTGTGGAATACAATAGCCCTCTCTTACCCCTTACATGTAACAATTACTTCCCTCCAGGCAAAGAAAATAAACTATACCTAAAATGGACATCATCGGACCATCTGAGGTTAAAAGATGTTCTGAAAGGGAACGTTCTCTGTACACTACCTGAACTACAAGGAAAATATGGTAAATTCCCTGGGATGCATAGAGATATAGGCAACTCCAACATTTTGTGGGTTCTCTCCCAAAGCCGATGCGCTCAGATAGGAGACATGGTAAAGATTAGTCGATAAGGCAGGGAATAATAGACAGGGTCTCTCGAAAGTATATAGCCTACTGATAACCCCTCCAGAACTGGACTCCCTGTGTCTAGTGGAGAGTTGGGAAAGGGGATTGAATCATCCGTTGCCTGAAAGTTCGAGAAGTAAAGTCTTTGATTACACCCACTCAACTTCACTGGACACAGGGATAAAAGAAATGAACTATAAACTACTAACAAAGTGGTATTCCGTCCCAATTAAATTACATAAAATGAATCCCAATCAATCACCTCTATGTTGGAGGGAGTGTGGAGAGACAGGTACCCATGCACATATATGGTGGCAGTGTCCTTTAATTCAATTATATTGGAGGGAAGTGGTGGATTGGATAAAGAAGATTAGCGGGACTGTAATGGAACTTGACCCTTGGCAATGCCTGTTCCATGTAACGGGGATACCGAGGAAGAAATATAGAAAAGCTATTACACCATTCCTGCTGAATGCAGCAAAGAAATTAATTCCGAAACAATGGAAGATGAAAAACACTCCGACAATAAAGGATTGGTTGTAGTAATACACCTGCAAAACAACGCAGAAACAAAATATCTCGACACTTGGAAGTGTTGGCTGGAATTTAGACTATGTCAGGCTTATATGAGTTATGTGGGGAGTAATTAGATGCCTTATTGTTATCCATTTCCCGATTCTCCCCTATCCTTGCCTCTTCTCTTCTTTTCTCCCCCCCTTTCTATTACCCCTCCTCTTCTCTCTCACTTGCATAAAAAATGAGCACTTAGGGAGTCAACAAAAATAAAATAAAGGGGCTATGTTACTCACTTAGTCACTACCAGGAGAGGGAGTGGGGGAAAGGAAAAAAAGGAGAAGGGAGATAACCCTTTCCCCCCCCCTTTTCCCCCCCCTTTTCTTCTCCTTTTCTTCCCCTCTTCACTTGCGTAATAAGGATCACTTAGGGAATCATCTATTGCCATATAGGATCACAAGTGGGAGGTGGGCAGCGCCCCCTTTCTCACCCTTTTCATTAAATAAAAAAAAAAGAGAATTTTTTCTTATGTATTTTTTTTTATTTTTTACTTCACGTTTTCGGCTATCACTAGTACAAGAAGGAATCACTTAGGGATTTAATAAGTTGAATTATTATTTTTAGAAATTTTTTTTTTTAGAAAAAAAAAAATAATTTCTGAAAGAAAAAATATAAAAAAATCATTTTTGAAGAAAAAAATTATAATTTTTGTGTTTTAATTTTTATTAATGAATTTTTCACAAATACAAAGAACATTTCACATTATTACAAAATTATATACACACACACTTATACAATACTTTTACATAAATAATTACATGACAAATAAATAGACACGAAAATAAAAATTAATAAAAAAAAATAAAACACAACAATCAACAAAACACATGGATCAATCGATATGTTTTTCAAAGAAACCAATAGTAGTTCCCCATCTTCCTGATATAATTCATTACTCCCTCTGGCTTAATTCGGGCAATATTTTATTTAATATTCTTTTTCCCTTTCTCCTCTCTTCTCCCCCTCCCCTAAATAGTTAGCTACCCCCCAATTCCCCCTAGTGCATTTTCTCATCGCTGTTCCCGTAATCCCCTATTGTGTTTATATATTTATATTACATCTTGTGTGAAAAATAACAACATCCTCTTCCAGAGAAAAAAAAAATAAAAAAATAAGGGAGCTATAATTCCCCTCAGCTGTGTGGGACTACCAATAATCCCCCTCAGAGCTGTGTGGGACTACCTATAATCCCCCTCAGAGCTGTGTGGGAGGAGCTATAATTCCCCTCAGAGCTTTTGTCACCTCCCACTCTAGTTTTGAACATTTCTCCATTCATTCCTATGGGACAAATTTCACCGCAAAAATGACGATATTTCGTGAACCATTCGGAAAAACGTTCCACAAAGTAATAGCACACCATTCGAGAACAATCCGCACGTTTTGGTATATATTCGGTATATGTAGCGTAAAAACTGTGGGAGGAGTTAGGGTGGTAAATTTGGCTATAATAAGAATAATAACTAGAAAAGCTACAATTTCTGGGGAAATTGTGTGACGTGTTCTTGCCTCCACCTATTTGAGTAACTAAAACATTTTTTTTTTTTTTTTTAAATAATTTTTTTCAAAAATTTTTCCAAAATTTTTTTTTTTCTAATTTCCTAATTTTCATTATTTTTTCTAAAATGATTGATTTTTTTAAAAAAAAAAAAATTTTCAAAATTTTTTTTCAAAAATTTTTTTTTTTAATGATATTTTTTTCAAAAATTTTTTTTTTTTTTCTAAAAAAATTTTTTTTCAAATTTCCTAGTTTTTCTTTTTTTCTAAAATTATTGATTTTTTTTTTTATAAAAAATATTTTTTTTAATGTTTTTTTTTTAATTATTATTAATTTTTTTAATTTTTTTCAAATTTCCTAATTTTCTTTTTTTTTCTAAAATTATTTTATTTTTAATTTTTTAATTTTTATTTTTTTAATTTTTTTTTTTTAAAATTTCATAATTCCCCTCAGAGCTGTGTGGGACTACCTATAATCCCCCTCAGAGCTGTGTGGGACTACCTATAATCCCCCTCAGAGCTGTGAGGGACTACCTATAATTCCCCTGAGCTGTGTGGGACTACCTATAATCCCCCTCAGAGCTGTGTGGGACTACCTATAATCCCCCCTTAGAGCTGTGTGGGACTACCTATAACCCCCCTCAAAGCTGTGTGGGAGGAGCTAAAATTCCCCTCAGAGCTTTTGACACCTCCCACTCTAGTTTTGAACATTTCTCCATTCATTCCTATGGGACAAATTTCGCCGCAAAAATGACGATATTTCGTCAAAAAAATGACGATATTCCCCCTCAGAGCTGTGTGGGACTACCTATAATCCCCCTCAGAGCTGTGTGGGACTACCTATAATCCCCCTCAGAGCTGTGTGGGACTACCTATAATTCCCCTCAGAGCTGTGTGGGACTACCTTTAATCCCCCTCAGAGCTGTGTGGGACTACCTATAATCCCCCTCAGAGCTGTGTGTGGGACTACCTATAATTCCCCTCAGCTGTGTGGACTACCTATAATCCCCCTCAGAGCTGTGTGGGACTACCTATAATTCCCCTCAGAGCTGTGTGGGACTACCTATAATTCCCCTCAGCTGTGTGGGACTACCTATAATCCCCCTCAGAGCTGTGTGGGACTACCTATAATTCCCCTCAGAGCTGTGTGGGACTACCTATAATCCCCCTCAGCTGTGTGGGACTACCTATAATCCCCCTCAGAGCTGTGTGGGACTACCTTTAATCCCCCTCAGAGCTGTGTGGGACTACCTATAATCCCCGGGCGGAGTGACTGGGTGGAGTGGCTTGTGTAACTGATCTTTCTTTTTTTCAAAAATTATTATTTTTATTTTTTGAATGATTTATTTTTAAAAAAACTTTTTATTAGTTATTTTTATTTTTTCAAAAAATTATTTATTTTTTTTTTTCCAAAATGATTTTTTTTTTCAAAAAATGATTTTTTTATTTATTTTTCTTTTTTTCAAATATTTTTTTTTTCAAAAAAGATATTTTTTTCAATATTTTATTTTTTTTCATATATATTTTAAATTATTTTTTTAAATTATTATTTTTTTAATGGGGGGACATATTGTTTTGGCTGATCATGGGGTTGTCAGCTTTTGTCACCTCCCACTCTTTTTGAACATTTCTCCATTTTTACTTTAAATGATTTTTTTTTATGATTTTTTTTTAATTATTTTTTTAAAATATTTTTTTTTTCTAAAAATTATATTTTTTTCAAATTTCCTCATTTTCATTTTTTTTTTCTAAAATTGTATTTTTTTAATTTTTTTATTATTATTATTTTTTTTTCAAATTTCATAATTTCATAATTCCCCTCAGAGCTGTGTGGGATGAGCTATAATTCCCCTCAGCTGTGTGGGACTACCTACAATCCCCCTCAGCTGTGTGGGACTACCTATAATTCTCCTCAGAGCTGTGTGGGACTACCTATAATCCCCCTCAGAGCTGTGTGGGACTACCTATAATCCCCCTCAGAGCTGTGTGGGACTACCTATAATCCCCCTGGACTACCTATAATCCCCTCAGAGCTGTGTGGGACTACCTATAATCCCCCTGGACTACCTATAATCCCCTCAGAGCTGTGTGGGACTACCTATAATCCCCCCAGAGCTGTGTGGGACTACCTATAAATCCCCTCAGAGCTGTGTGGGACTACCTATAATTCCCATCTGAGCTTTTGTCATCTCCCACTCTAGTTTTGATAATTTCTCCATTCATTCCTATGGGACAAATTTCGCCGCAAAAAATGACGATATTTCGTGAACCATTTGGCGAAACGTTCCACAAAGTAATAGCACACCATTCGGGAACAATCCGCACGTTTTGGTATATATTCGGTATATGTAGTGTAAAAACTGTGGGAGGAGTTAGGGTGGTAAATTTGGCTATAAGAATAATAATAACTAGAAAAAATACAATTTCTGGGGAAATTGTGTGACGTGTTCTTGCCTCCACCTACTGGAGTGGGCGGAGAAACTGGGTGGAGTGGCTTGAGTAACTAAACATTTATTTATTTTTTTCAAAAATAATTTTTTTTTTTAATGATTTTTTTTAAATGATTTTTTTAGATTTTTATTCAATTTTTTCTAAAAATAAATTTTTCAAAATTATTTTTTTCAAAAAATTTTTTTTCACTTTTTTTTTAAAAAATTTTTTAATTTTCATTTTTTTTCTAAAATAATTTTTTTTTCAAAAATAATAAATTTTTTTAATTTTTTTTAATTATTATTATTATTTTTTTAAATGATTTTTTTTTTCTAAAAAATTTTTTTTTCTTCAAATTTACTAAATTTTCATTTTTTTTTCTAAAATGATTGATTTTTTTTTTTTTTATAAAAAATATTTTTTTTCAAAAATTATTTTTTTTTAATGATTTTTTTTTTAATTATTATTATTTTTTTTTTAAATTATATATTTTTTCTAAAATTATTTTTTTTTTTTTTTTTCAAATTTCCTAATTTTCATTTTTTTTTCTAAAATTATTTTTTTTTTTATTTTTTTTTATTTTTTTTATTATTATTATTTTTTTTTAATTATTTTTTTTTTTTCAAATTTCATAATTCCCCTCAGAGCTGTGTGGGACTAACTATAATCGCCCTCAGAGCTGTGTGGGACTACCTATAATCGCCCTCAGAGCTGTGTGGGACTACCTATAATCCACCTCAGATGTGTGGGACTACCTATAATCCCCCTCAGAGCTGTGTGGGACTACCTATAATCCCCCTCAGAGCTGTGTGGGACTACCTATAATCCCCTCACCTGTGTGGGACTACCTATAATACCCCTCAGAGCTGTGTGGGACTACCTATAATTCCCCTCAGAGCTGTGTGGGACTACCTATAATTCCCCTCAGAGCTGTGTGGGACTACCTATAATCCCCCTCAGAGCTTTGTGGGACTACCTATAATTTCCCTCAGAGCTGTGTGGGACTACCTATAATTCCCCTCAGAGCTGTGTGGGACTACCTATAATTCCCCTCAGCTGTGTGGGACTACCTATAATTCCCCTCTGAGCTTTTGTCACCTCCCACTCTAGTTTTGATCATTTCTCCATTCATTCCTATGGGACAAATTTCGCCGCAAAAATGACGATATTTCGTGAACCATTTGGCGAAACGTTCCACAAAGTAATAGCACACCATTCGGGAACAATCCGCACGTTTTGGTATATATTCGGTATATGTAGCGTAAAAACTGTGGGAGGAGTTAGGGTGGTAAATTTGGCTATAAGAATAATAATAATAACTAGAAAAGATACAATTTCTGGGGAAATTGTGTGACGTGTTCTTGCCTCCACCTACTGGAGTGGGCGGAGTAACTGGGTGGAGTGGCTTGAGTAACTAAACTTTTATTTATTTTTTTCAAAAATTATTATTTATTTTTTTTAATGATTTTTTCAAATGTTTTTTTTTTATTTTTATTTAATTATTTAAAAAAATAATAATATTTTAATTTTTTTTTTATTTTTCAAAAATTATTTTTTTTAAAAAAAGATATTTTTTTCAAATTTTAAATTTTTTTTTCTAAAATGATTGATTTTTTTTTTTTTTATAAAAAAAAAAAAATTTTTAAATTTATTTTTTTGAATTATTTTTTTTTTTATTTTTTTTTAAAATAATAATTTTTTTTTTTTCAAAAAAGATATTTTTTTTTTCAAATTTCCTAATTTTTTTTTCTAAAATTATTTTTTTTTTTTTTAAAAATTTTTTTTTTTTTCAAAAGTTTTTTTTTTAATTTTTTTTTTAATTATTTTTTTTTTTTAAATTATATTTTTTTTCTAAAATAATTTTTTTTTCAAAAAGAATTTTTTTTTTTTTTTTAAATTTCCTAATTTTCATTTTTTTTTCTAAAATTATTTTTTTTTTTTTTTTTTTTATTATTTTTTTTTTATTTTTTTCAAATTTCATAATTCCCCTCAGAGCTGTGTGGGACTACCTATAATCCCCCTCAGAGCTGTGTGGGACTACCTATAATCCCCCTCAGAGCTGTGTGGGACTACCTATAATACCCCTCAGAGCTGTGTGGGACTACCTATAATTCCCCTCAGAGCTGTGTGGGACTAACTATAATTCCCCCTCAGAGCTGTGTGGGACTACCTATAATCCCCTCAGAGCTGTGTGGGACTACCTATAATCCCCCTCAGAGCTGTGTGGGACTACCTATAATTCCCCTCAGAGATGTGTGGGACTACCTATAATTCCCCTCAGATGTGTGGGACTACCTATAAATTCCCCTCAGAGCTGTGTGGGACTACCTATAATCTCCCTCAGAGCTGTGTGGGACTACCTATAATCCCCTCAGAGCTGTGTGGGACTACCTATAATCCCCCTCAGAGCTGTGTGGGACTACCTATAATCCCCTCAGAGATGTGTGGGACTACCTATAATCCCCTCAGAGCTGTGTGGGACTACCTATAATTCCCCCTCAGAGCTGTGTGGGACTACCTATAATCCCCCTCAGAGCTGTGTGGGACTACCTATAATCCCCTCAGAGCTGTGTGGGACTACCTATAATTCCCCTCAGAGCTGTGTGGGACTACCTATAATTCCCCTCAGAGCTGTGTGGGACTACCTATAATTCCCCTCAGAGCTGTGTGGGACTACCTATAATCTCCCCTCAGAGCTGTGTGGGACTACCTATAATTCCCTCAGAGCTGTGTGGGACTACCTATAATCCCCCTCAGAGCTGTGTGGGACTACCTATAATTCCCCTCAGAGATGTGTGGGACTACCTATAATTCCCCTCAGAGATGTGTGGGACTACCTATAATTCCCCTCAGAGCTGTGTGGGACTACCTATAATCTCCGTCAGAGATGTGTGGGACTACCTATAATCTCCCTCAGAGCTGTGTGGGACTACCTATAATCCCACTCAGAGCTGTGTGGGACTACCTATAATTCCCCTTAGAGCTGTGTGGGACTACCTATTATCCCCCTCAGCTGTGTGGGACTACCTATAATTCCCCCTCAGAGCTGTGTGGGACTACCTATAATCCCCTCAGAGCTGTGTGGGACTAACTATAATCCCCCTCAGAGCTGTGTGGGACTACCTATAATTCCCCTCAGAGCTGTGTTGGAGGACCTATAATTCCCCTCAGAGCTGTGTGGGACTACCTATAATTCCCCTCAGAGCTGTGTGGGACTACCTATAATTCCCCTCAGAGCTGTGTGGGACTACCTATAATTCCCCTCAGAGCTGTGTGGGACTACCTATAATTCCCCTCAGAGCTGTGTGGGACTACCTATAATTCCCCTCAGCTGTGTGGGACTACCTATAATCCCCCTCAGCTGTGTGGGACTACCTATAACCCCCCTCAGGGCTGTGTGGGAGGAGCTATAATTCCCCTCAGAGCTTTTGTCACCTCCCACTCTAGTTTTGAACATTTCTCCATTCATTCCTATGGGACAAATTTCGCCGCAAAAATGACGATATTTCGTGAACCATTCGGAAAAATGTTCCACAAAGTAATAGCACACCATTCGGGAACAATCCGCACGTTTTGGTATATATTCGGTATATGTAGCGTAAAAACTGTGGGAGGAGTTAGGGTGGTAAATTTGGCTATAAGAATAATAATAATATATATGTGAGATAACAATAAGTGATCTTGCTATGCAAGAACACTTAATATATATGTGAGATAACAATAAGTGATCTTGCTATGCAAGAACACTTAACTAGAAAAAATACAATTTCTGGGGAAATTGTGTGACGTGTTCTTGCCTCCACCTACTGGAGTAGGCGGAGAAACTGGGTGGAGTGGCTTGAGTAACTAAACATTTATTTATTTTTTTCAAAAATATTTTTTTTTTTTTAATGATTTTTTTTTTAAATGATTTTTTTTAGATTTTTATTCAATTTTTTCTAAAAATAAATTTCTCAAAATTTTTTTTCTAAATTTTTTTTTAAAACATTTTTTTTTTCAAATTTTTAATTTTCATTTTTTTTTCTAAAATTATTTTTTTTACTTTTGATTTTTTTTTTCAAAAATTATTTTTTTTTTTTTTCAAAAATTTTTTTTTTTCAAAAATTTTTTTTTTTCAAAAATTTTTTTTTTCAAAAATAATTTTTTTTTTCAAAAAAATGTGTGGGTCTACCTATAACCCCCTCGAGCTGTGTGGGACTACCTATAATTCCCCTCAGAGCTGTGTTGGAGGAGCTATAATTTTCAAAAATAATTTTTTTTAAATGATTTCTTTTAATTATTATTATTTTTTTAAAATTTTTTTTTTATTCAAAAATTTTTTTTTTTCAAAAATTTTTTTTTTTCCTTTTTTTTCAAAAATATTTTTTTTTTTCTAAAATTTTTTTTTTTTTTTTTTTTTTTTTTAAAAAAAATATTTTTTTCAAAAATAATTTTTTTTAATAATTTTTTAATTAATTATTATTATTTTTTTTAAATTATATAGTTTTTCTAAAATTATTTTTTTTTTCAAATTTCCAAATATTCATTTTTTTTTCTAAAATTATTTTTTTTATTTTTTTATTAATTATTTTTTATTAATTATTTTTTTTTTTCAAATTTCATAATTCCCCTCAGAGCTGTGTGGGACTAACTATAATCCCCTCAGAGCTGTGTGGGACTACCTATAATCGCCCTCAGAGCTGTGTGGGACTACCTATAATCGCCCTCAGAGCTGTGTGGGACTACCTATAATCCACCTCAGATGTGTGGGACTACCTATAATCCCCCTCAGAGCTGTGTGGGACTACCTACAATCCCCCTCAGAGCTGTGTGGGACTACCTATAATCCCCTCAGAGCTGTGTGGGACTACCTATAATCCCCCTCAGAGCTGTGTGGGACTACCTATAATCCCCCTCAGAGCTGTGTGGGACTACCTATAATCCCCCCACAGCTGTGTGGGACTATCTATAATTCCCCTCAGAGCTGTGTGGGACTACCTATAATTCCCCTCAGAGCTGTGTGGGACTACCTATAATTCCCCTCAGAGCTGTGTGGGACTACCTATAATTCCCCTCCTGAGCTTTTGTCACCTCCCACTCTAGTTTTGATCATTTCTCCCTTCATTCCTATGGGACAAATTTCGCCGCAAAAATGACGATATTTCGTAAACCATTCGGCGAAACGACGAAGACTACCTATAATTGCCCTCAGAGCTATGTGGGAGGAGCTATAATTCCACTCAGAGCTTTTGTCACCTCCCACTAGTTTTGAACATTTCTCCATTCATTCCTATGGGACAAATTTCGCCGCAAAAATGACGATATTTCGTGAACCATTCGGAAAAACGTTCCACAAAGTAATAGCACACCATTCGGGAACAATCCGCACGTTTTGGTATATATTCGGTATATGTAGCATAAAAACTGTGGGAGGAGTTAGCGTGCAAAATTTGGCTATAATAAGAATAATAATAATAACTGGTAAATTTGGCGTGTTCTTGCCTCCACCTACTGGAGTGGGCGGGGTAACTGGGTGGAGTGGCTTGAGTAACTAAACTTTTTATTTTTTTTTTTCAAAAATGATTTTTTTTTTTTTAATGATTTTTTTTTTTTTTTAGAATTATTTTTTTTTCTAAAATGATTTTTTTTTTTTTCAAATTTCCTAATTTTCATTTTTTTTTTCTAAAATGATTTTTTTTTTTTTAAAAAATGATTTTTTTTTTCAAAAATTATTTTTTTTTTTTCCAAAATGAATGATTTTTTTTCAAAAATAATTTTTTAATTTTTTTTTTTTTTTTTTTCAAAATTATTATTTTTTTTTTAAAATTTTTTTTTTAAAAATTTTTTCTATTTTTTTTTAATTTTTTTTCAAAATTTTTTAATGATTTTTTTTATTAATTATTTTTTTTTTATATTTTTTTCAATTTTTTTTCCTAATTTTCATTTTTTTTTCATTTTAATTTTTTTTTTTTTAAATATTTTTTTTTTAAAAATTATTATTTTTATTATTATTATTTTTTTTTTCAAATTTCATAATTCCCCTCAAAGGTGTGTGGGACTACCTATAATTCCCCTCAGAGCTGTGTGGGACTACCTATAATCCCCTCAGAGCTGTGTTTTTTTTTAATGATTCCATTTTTTTTTTCCAAAAAATATTTTTTCTAAAAAAATTGATTTTTTTTATACAAAAATTTTTTTTTTCAAGAATGACATTTTTTCCAAAAAAAATTAAATGTTTTTTTTTTTTTTTAAATTATAAAAAAAAAAAAAAAATATTTTTCCATTTTTTTTTCCATATTTTTTTTTTTTATTTTTTTTTTTTTTTTTTTATAATGATTTTTTTTTAATTATTTTTTTTTTTTTTTTTAAAATGACTTTTAACCAAAAATATTTTTTTCTAAAAATGATTTTTTTTTCTAAAATATTTTTTTTTTCAAAATATATTTTTTATTTTTCTAAATAAATTTTTTTTTCAAAAAATTTTTTTGTTTTTAAATTTCCTATTTTTCATTTTTTTTCAAATTTCCTAATTTTCATATTTTTTTCAAATTTCATAATTTCCCTTTTTTTTTCTAAAATATTATTATTATTATTATTTCAAATTTCATAATTCCCCTCAAAGCTGTGTGGGACTACCTATAACCCCCTCAGCTGTGTGGGACTACCTATAACCCCCCTCAAAGCTGTGTGGGAGGAGCTAAAATTCCCCTCAGAGCTTTTGTCACCTCCCACTCTAGTTTTGAACATTTCTCCATTCATTTCTCCATTCATTCCCCTCAGCTGTGTGACTACCTATAATTTCGCTCAGAGCTGTGTGGGACTACCTATAATGCCCTCAGAGCTGTGTGGGAGGAGCTATAATTCCCCTCAGAGCTTTTGTCACCTCCCACTCTAGTTTTGAATATTTCTCCATTCATTCCTATGGGACAAATTTCGCCGCAAAAATGACGATATTTCGTGAACCATTCGGAAAAATGTTCCACAAAGTAATAGCACACCATTCGGGAACAATCCGCACGTTTGGTATATATTCGGTATATGTAGCGTAAAAACTGTGGGAGGAGTTAGGGTGGTAAATTTGGCTATAAGAATAATAATAATAATAATATATATGTATGTGAGATAACAATAAGTGATCTTGCTATGCAAGAACACTTAATAATAATATATATGTGAGATAACAATAAGTGATCTTGCTATGCAAGAACACTTAATAACTAGAAAATCTACAATTTCTGGGGAAATAATGTTCTTGCCTCCACCTACTGGGGGGGTCATAATGTTTTGGCAAGAACATGTTTTTGCTGATTATGGGGGGTCATAATGTTTTGGCTGATTATGGGGGGGTCATAATGTTTTGGCCGATCATGGTGGGGGTCATAATTTTGTGGACTAACCAATAACGATATTTCGTGAAACGTTCGCGAAACGTTCCACAAAGTAATAGCACACCATTCGGGAACAATCCGCACGTTTTGGTATATATTCGGTATATGTAGCGTAAAAACTGTGGGAGGAGTTAGGGTGGAAAATTTGGCTATAAGAATAATAATAAATAATATATATATGTGAGATAACAATAAGTGATCATAATGTTTTGCCTCAGGGGGTCATATTGTTTTGGCTGAATGGGGGGTCATAACTTAATGTTTTGGCCGATCATGGGGGTTCATAATGTTTTGGCCGATCATGGGGGGTCATAATGTTTTGGCCGATCATGGGGGGGTCATAATGTTTTGGCCGATCATAGGGGGTCATATGTGGGGGTCATAACAATAAGTCATAATTTTTTGATCTAATGCCGATCATGGGGTCATAACGACTTAATGTTTCGGCCGATCATGGGGGGGTCAAGAACACTTAATAATATATATTTCGTAAACCTTTCGGCAAAACGTTCCACAAAGTAATAGCACACCATTTGGGAACAATCCGCACGTTTTGGTATATTACTTGTCTATGTAGTGTAAAAACTGTGGGAGGAGTTAGGGTGGTAAATTTGGCTATAATAAGAATAATAATATATATGTGAGATAACAATAAGTGATCTTGCTATGCAAGAACACTTAATAATAATATATATGTGAGATAACAATAAGTGATCTTGCTATGCAAGAACACTTAATAATAATATATATATGTGAGATAACATTAAGTGATCTTGCTATGCAAGAACACTTAATAATATATATGTGTGATAACAATAAGTGATCTTGCTATGCAAGAACAATTAACTAGAAAAGCTACAGTTTCTGGGGAAATTGTGTGACGTGTTCTTGCCTCCACCTACTGGAGTGGGTGGAGTAACTGGGTGGAGTGGCTTGAGTAACTAAACTTCTTTTTTTTTTTTTTAAATGATTATTTTTTTTATTATTTTTTTTTTCAAAATTTTTTTTATATTTTCTTAAAAATGATTTTTTTTCAAAAATGATTTATTTTTTTTTATATAAAAAAATTTTTTCTTCAAGAATAATTTTTTTTTCAATTTTTTTTCAATTATTTTTTTTTAAATATTTTTCTAAAATTATTTTTTTCAAAAAAGATTTTTTTTTTTCAAATTTCCTAATTTTCATTTTTTTTCATAATTTCATAATTCCCTCAGAGCTGTGTGGGAGGAGCTATAATTCCCCTCAGCTGTGTGGGACTACCTATAATACCCCTCAGAGCTGTGTGGGACTACCTATAATCCCCCTCAGAGCTGTGTGGGACTACCTATAATTCCCCTCAGAGCTGTGTGGGACTAGCTATAATCCCCATCAGAGCTGTGTGGGACTACCTATAATTCCCCTCAGAGCTGTGTGGGACTACCTATAATAATAACTAGAAAAGCTACAATTTCTGGGGAAACTGTGTGACGTGTTCTTGCCTCCACCTACTGGAGTGGGCGGAGTAACTGAGTGGAGTGGCTTGAGTAACTAAACTTATTTTTTTCAAAAATTATTATTATTTTTTTTTTAATGATATTTTTTTCAAAAATTATTTTTTTTTCTAAAAAATTTTTTTCTAAAAATTTTTTTTTCTAAAAATATTTTTTTTCTAAAAATATATTTTTTTTCAAATTTGATTCAAAAAATGATTTATTTTAAATATATTTTTTTTTTATTATAATATTTTTTTCAAATTTCCTAATTTTCATATTTTTTTCTAAAATGTTTTTTTTTTTCATTTCATAATTCCCCTCAGAGCTGTCTGGGACTAGTTATAATTCCCCTCAGAGCTGTCTGGGACTAGTTATAATTCTCCTCAGAGCTGTGTGGGACTACCTATAATCCCCCTCAGAGCTGTGTGGGAGGAGCTATAATTCTCCTCAGAGCTGTGTGGGACTACCTATAATCCCCTCAGAGCTGCGTGGGACTACCTATAATTCACCTCAGAGCTGTGTGGGAGGACCTATAATTCTCCTCAGAGCTGTATGGGACTACCTATAATCCCCCTCAGAGCTGTGTGGGACTACCTATAATCCCCCTCAGAGCTGTGTGGGACTACCTATAATCCCCCTCAGAGCTGTGTGAGACTACCTATAATCCCCCTCAGAGCTGTGTGGGACTACCTATAATCCCCCTCAGAGCTGTGTGGGACTACCTATAATTCCCCTCAGAGCTATTGTCACCTCCCACTCTAGTTTTGAACATTTCTCCATTCATTCCTATGGGACAAATTTCGCTGCAAAAATTCCGATATTTGTGGGACTACCTATAATTCCCCTCAGTCGGGAGGAGTTAGGGTGGGAAATTTGGCTATAATAATAATAAGAATAATATATATGTGAGATAACAATAAGTGATCTTGCTATGCAATTGTGTGACGTGTTCTTGCCTCCACCTACTGGAGTGGGCAGAGTAACTGGGTGGAGTGGCTGAAGTAACTGAAAAGTGTTAAAAAGCTTAATATTTTAAAAAGTATAAATAGTAGTAAAAAATTTGAAGAAGTCCCATCATTAGCTGAAAGAGCTAAACATTTTTTTTTCAAAAAATATTTTTTCTTCATTATTTTTTTATATTTTTTTTATTATTATAAATTTTTTTAAGGGTAGTCAATGTTTTGGCTGATCATGTTGTGGTCATAATGTTTTGGCTCCCACTCTAGTTTTGAACATTTCGCCATTCATTCCTATGGGACAAATTTCGCAGCAAAAATGACGATATTTTGTGAACCATTTGGTGAAACGTTCCACAAAGTAATAGCACACCAATCGCGAACAATCCGCACATTTGGTATATATTCAGTATATGTAGTGTAAAAGCTGTGGGAGAAGTTAGGGTGGAAAATTTGGCAATAATAATAATTATAATAATAATACTAGAAAAGCTTTTTTTCCAAAAATGTTATTTATTTTTTCTAAAAAAATGTTTTAAATTACTTTTTATATTTTTTTTTTTTTTTGGGGGGGTCATAATGTTTTGACTGATCATGGGGGTTGTCAGCTTTTGTCACCTCCCACTCTAGTTTTGACCATTTTTCCATTCATTCCTATGGGACAAATTTTGCCGCAAAAATTACGATTTTTCGTGAACCATTCGGCGAAACGTTCCCCTCTCTCTCCCCCCCCCCTCCCCCCCTCAGCCCCTCTCTCTCCTCCCCCTCTCCTCTCTCTCTCTCCCCCCCCCCCCCCCCCCCCCCCCCCCCCCCCCCCCCCCCCCCCCCCCCCCCCCCCCCCCCCCCCCCCCCCCCCCCCCCCCCTCCCCCCCCCCCCCCCCCCTCCCCCCCCCCCCCCCCCCCCCCCCCCTCTCTCTCCCTCCCCCCCCCCCCCCCCCCCCCCCCCCCCCCCC
>CM053031.1:188046468-188048968 GCA_028564925.1 Lithobates sylvaticus | reverse complement strand
TTTGGCTATAATAAGAATAATAAACTAGAAAAGCTCCAATTTCTGGGGAAATTGTGTGACGTGTTCTTGCCTCCACCTACTGGAGTGGGTGAAGTAACTGGGTGGAGTGGCTGGAGTAACTGTGAAAAGTGTTAAAAAAGCTTAATATTTTAAAAAGTATAAATAGTAGTAAAGTCCCATCATTAGCTGAACATTTTTTTTTCTTCAAAATTATTTTTTTTTCTAAAATGAGTTTACATTTTTACTTTTTTTTAATTATTATTATTATTATTTTTTTTTTTATGGGGGTCATAATGTTTTGGCTGATAATGTTGTGGTCATAATGTAATGTTTTGGCTGATCATGTGGGACTAGCTATAATTCCCCTCAGAGCTGTGTGGGAGGAGCTATAATTCTCCTCAGAGCTGTGTGGGACTAGCTATAATTCTTCTCAGCTGTGTGGGAGGAGCTATAATTGCCCTCAGAGCTGTGTGGGAGGAGCTATAATTCTCCTCAGAGCTTTTGTCACCTCCCACTCTAGTTTTGAACATGTCGCCATTCATTCCTATGGGACAAATTTCGCAGCAAAAACGACGATATTTCGTGAACCATTCGGCAAAATGTTCCACAAGGTAATAGCACACCAATCGGGAACAATCCGATTGTTATGGTAGTTAATTTGGTAAGCATAATAATATATATATGTGAGATAACAATAAGTGGTCTTGCTATGCAAGAACACTTAACTAAAAAAAAAAAAAAAAAAAAAAGCTACAATTTCTGGGGAAATTGTGTGAAGTGTTCTTGCCTCCACCTAATGGAGTGGGCGAAGTAACTGGGTGGAGTGGCTTGAGTAACTGTTGTGTGGTTGGAGTGTCTGGAGTAACTGAAGAAGTTGAAGTCCCATCATTAGCTGAAAGAGCTGATAAATTTTTTTTTCAAAAATTTTTCATAAAGGATATTTTATAAAAAAAAAAAAAAAATGTATTAATGATTTTATGTTGTAAAACTTTTATTATATTTAAACTTTTTGTGATTTTTTTTTTTAAATATTTATTTTTATTATTTTATTTGTTTTTTTCAAAAATGTTATTATTGTTTAATATTTTTAGTATTATTTGTTTTTTTTACATTACCCCTCCCCCATTCTCTCTGTTCTGAGCTCCTCTGTGTACAAACGTGTTTACACCCCCCCTCTCTCTGCCCCTCCCCCTCTGATGTAATCTGAGTCTTCTGTATACTGTAGAGAAGTTCTGACACACCCCTCCCCCACTCCCTCTCCTGTCAGCTGATTCCTATATATAGGGGGAAATGCTTTATTTCATAACCCCTCCCCCACTCCCATTGCTTCAAGCTGAGTCCACTGTCAAGAGGAGAAGTGCTGACCTGACCCCTCCCCCAGTAAAGAGAGAACACCTGTTGAAGTAAGGCAGCATGTAGGCCTAATAAACCAAATCTCACCCAACAGGGCTGATTAAAAAAATAATTGTAAAAAATATGAAAATACTAAATTGTAAATATCAAGAGGTAAAATAAAAATTACTGACACAGTCTGCACCTTCCCCCTAAAAAAATAAAATAAAAAATTGTTAAAACGAGAAAAAAAAAAAAAAAAAGTAATAAACAAACAATTAAAATATAATAAATAAAGACAATCCACTGAAAAAATATATTAAAATAAATAAACAAAAAATGACACTGTCCACTGCTGACACCAGCAACTTCCTGAACCCCATATCATTATGAATAAAAATAAATATACATTTTAAAAAATTATTCAAATTTGTAAAAAATTAAAAATAGACAAAATAAAAAAAACTATTGACCAACATTTCCACTGCCCTCCAAAATGATAGTGAAAACCTATAAAAAGGTAAAAAATAAAAGAATAAAATAAATTCTGACACTGTCCATTGCCCTACTGACACAATCCACTGCCCCAAAAGCATTTGTCAAAAGTGAAACAGGGGACCTGTCTGAATAAAGCAGATACACTATATACACAAGGTTTAGGAGAGTGTCTATGGCAAGGATATGCAATTAGCGGACCTCCAGCTGTTGCAAAACTACAAGTCCCATCATGCTCTGCCTCTGGGTGTCATGCTTGTGGCTGTCAGGGTCTTGCTATGCCTCATGGGACTTGAGGTCCTCTAACTGCATCTCCCTGGTCTATGGGAATGTTTGACCATTCTTCAGAAGTGCATTTGTGAGGTCAGGCATTGATGTTGGACAAGAAGGCCTGGCTCACAGTCTTCATTCTAATTCATCCAAAAGGTGTTCTGTCAGGCTGAGTTCAGGACTCTGACGGCCAACCAAGTTCCTCCACCCCCAAACTCCCTCATCCATGTCTTTATGGACCTTGCTTTGTGCTCTGGTCCAAATCATTTGGTGGAGGGGGATTATGGTGGGGGGTTGTTTTTCAGGGGTTGGACTTGTCCCCTTAGTTTCAGTGAAGGGAACTCTTCAGACGTCAGGATACCAAGACATTTTGGACAATTTCATGCTCCCAACTTTGTGGGAA
>CM053031.1:185425961-185500961 GCA_028564925.1 Lithobates sylvaticus | reverse complement strand
TCCCCCTTGTTTTAACCAGAATAAATGGAAATTTAATTTAAACAAAATAATGCTATATGTGTTTGTAATTTAAAAACATAGTTTGTTTAGGAGTAGGCAGGTACATGTCTAAATAATATGGGGGTTATTTACAAAACGCACATTCATTTGACAATACAAGTGGAAAGTGCAACTTCAATTGCACTGCAAGTGCAGTCGCTGTAAATGTGAGGGTATCATCTGAATTAAGGGCAAGCTCTGCTGATTTCCCAATTTAATCATGTGGAATCCAAAATACTTTTTGAAACCGAAAACAACCAAAAAAAAAATAAATAAAAAAAATGGAAAATATAAATATATATATATATATATATATATATATATATATATAAATATATATAGATATATCTAGATCGAGATCTAGATATATCTCGCTCTATATATATCTAATTTCACAAATTAATGATGAAGAAAAACGTTCGGGAGGACAAGCAGCAAGGCAACCTCATTCTTCAAGCACGATAAAATACAAATTCCGCTGTATTAAAATATCAAAGAATCAGCAGCGTGACGAATGTGCTAGCTTCAATATGAAGGCTAGTTTTACCAGACCAAGCGATTCCGTGACATACTTGCTACTGAGCATGCGTCCTTTTTGGTCCGCCGGACCATACTACAGACGGCCGTATTGTCCGCCGGACTGCCAAGTCCAGCGGATAATTTTAAAACAAAACTTAAAACCTAGTCCGCCGGACTTTTAGGAAAAAAAGTCAGTCGAAGGCCCATACACGAGGGGATTGTCCAGGGCAATCGAGTCCAGCAGACAATCCGGCGGGATAGTCCCTTTGTGTGTACGTGGCATCAGAGTGACCCAGAGATTCCAAGTTTCCTAGTGTTTCTGTAGCCCAACTTCCCAGGAAGCTGTCACCTACATGGATCAATCTGCCAGGGCATTCTCCACCCCAAAGCCTCACTGTATGTACACATGTATCTGTGGGGTGGACATTTCCCCAGCCACAGTTTATTGACTCATAAAGGTTACAATTTCCTGGTGAGCTTGAACATGTGAGCTTGAATCCTAGTCTGAAAACACTTGAGCTTACCACTCCAGTCAGCTTCTAGTGATCCCTCTCTACATTTACTTCTAACCTGTGATCCCAGAATCTTAGCTTTGCAAGGGAATCTTATCTGTATATCAGTTCTAAGTTCTCAGTAGTAACTGCCTTGCCTTGTTGAATCAGAGAGGTAATCATCTGCAGCAAAACCCATCTCTATCTTCAGAAGCTCTGGTGAAGACTAGGGATGGGCGAACGGTTCTGCCCGAGCATAAGTTTGGGCCGAACTTTCGTTGTTTGGACGTTCGGCAACGCCGAAACAAATGGCCCCGAACCGACCACAGTGCATTGCAAGCCCTGATTGGCTGCAGCAATGAAAGCTTCAGGCAATCAGGGCACAGTTTAGAATTAAAAATGTGTACTAGGAAAGGTGTTGTCGCAGGGTGATACTGCGACAATACCGATAGTAATGTGCCCATGTCCCAGGGTTTTCTAAAGATAAATGAACTTTAAAGGCACATGAGTATGGAATCTAAAAGGTAACAAAATGATTTTATTTTTAAACGCAATGAGAAAACAGTTGCATGTGCAAATAGTCATCATACATAGCAAAGTGATAGTAACAGGACCTACATATGGCTGAATCTAACACCCTACAATAAGACTCATAATTATATATATGATACAAGAGAATACAAAAGCAATGATTGGACAATAAACGTATTGAGTAGTTCTGAAAGTTGAGTCTTAGTGGCGAGGGTGGGTCAGGTATGTGGGTCCACTTTTAATTGACGAACTTGCTCGACATGTTCCGCGCTTTGAAATAGCGCTTCTTCAGGAGAGATTAACTCTATAAATGTGTATATTGAAAAATGTATAAAGGTTGTACAAGTTTAATACATAGCATGAATTTTTAAAGCACATCAATATACAAAATTAACAGAAAAAAAGACATCTAAAAGATATATAAATAAGAACAACGCCCACATACAGAGTCACAGCAGGGTTGGGGGCAGGGCCGGATTTACATAGGGGCTATTGGAGCTGCAGCTCCAGGCCCCTTTCTCAAGATAGGCCCATTTGCCCCAAAAAAAAAAAAATGTTCAAAAAAAAAATAAAAATAAAGATCGACTTCGAGGGTTGTAGCTCAGCGATCAGGAGTCACAGATACCCCTATACCCCTACCCATTTGGGGGTAGGTAGCTAAAGACATACTCCAGCACTGGTTAAAATATGGGGATGCTATCATCTATGGTTCTGGAGATATGGGGCTGCTTGCGCAGTCGATCAGAAGCTACATACAGAGCGACCAGTTTAAATACAAGCTGGGAGGGTGAACTCACAGTGCTTATAATAATTATTTGCATATTACTTATGATAATTAACCCCTTGCCACCCAGGCCAATTCTGACACTTCTCTCCTACATGTAAAAATCATCATTTTTTTGGGATATAAAATTACTCAGAAACCTCAAGCATTATATATATTGTTTTAGCAGGCACCCTATGGAATAAAATGGTGGTCTTTGCAACTTTTTATGTTACACGATATTTGCGCAGCAATTTTTCAAAGGTTTTTTTTGGAAAGAAACTGTTTCATTTTATAAAAAAAAACACTAAAGTTAGCACGATTTTTTTTGTGTACTAAGCAATGCTTTAAATTTTTTTACAGGTTACATGTTTAGAGTTACAGAGGAGGTCTAAGGCTAGAATTATTGTTCTCACTCTAACGATCATGGCATATGTAACCTGTGTGTATCTGGCTCTGATACTAGCCAGTGCCTACCCAGACACTGACTAGTATCTCTCCCCAGCCTGTCCACACACCCTCTCACCTGCTGACCTGTGGATGGGGGAATCACTCCTGCAGTGTTATTGTGTTCTGCCAGTGAATATGATGATCAGTGTTGCTAACTATAGCTGGCAGCACTGATTGTTTTGGGGAAAACCTGATAGGCTGGTTGTACTCAAGTCGGTTAATAGGTTGACTTGTGTAAAACCAGGTAGCCCATACATAGATTGACTATGGCTGGTCTCTGCTTAATTGGTGTAATTTAAATCCATGTATGGCCCGCTTAACCACTACGCAGTCCCTAAACATCCTTCCACAAACCTTTAAATTTTTCCTTCCCAGATTCCTTCATCCTCCTCTCCTATACATAGTGCCCACTGTCATACTCTCCACACTTCTCTCCTGTACATACTGCTCACTGTCATACCCTCCACACTTCTCTCCTATACATAGCGCCCGCTGTCATATCCTACACACTCCTCTCCTGTACATAGTGCCCGCTGTCATACACTTCTCTCCCGTACATAGTGCCCACTGTTGTACCCTCCACACTCCTCTCCTGTACATACTGCTCACTGTCATACCCTCCACACTCCTCTCCTGTACATAGTGCCTTCTGTCATACCCTCCGCACTCCTCTCATGTACATCGTGCCCACTGTTAAACCCTCCACATTCCTCTCCCTCACCTGCACATACTTCCCACTTTTATACCATCCATTCTCCTCCTCTATGCCTCTTACCCACAAAAACAGTTCTTTAAAAATATACTGAATATCCTCAATGTTACCAGCTCTAGAATGGGCACACTTTTGTTAGTTCAACTAAAGGAAATCTCAGTCCTCATATTTGTTCTGCCCCATTATTAGTACTTATTTAATTTTGTAATTACTATTGTGATGTATAGATGAACATAGGGGATGTCAGCTACTCTAAATATAGCACTTGTAAAAAAGTGTCCCTGAAAATATTTTTGAAATGTTGGCAACTATGCGGGTCAGTAGGGGGCCCCATGAGAGGCTCCTGGGTTCCAATGATATTAAAGCGGTAGTAAACTTTTCTAACATTACTATTTTTTAGAGGCCCTTAGGTAGGTTATGCCATAATGTACAAGTATGCACAGCATATTAGCACATTAGGGTACACTTAAATTGTCAGACTGAGCCCTCCAGTGCTGTGCTGTGATCAATCCTGCCCAGGCGCTTCCATCTTCACCCGGTCTTCCTTCCGGGTTCTGTGCCTTCGGTCACTTGCCTCGGCTGGGCTGCGTTGATGTATTCCCATGCATGCTCATGTGCATCCTCTTTCTCTCATCCCCCCTTTCTCTCTCATCCTCTTTCCCTTACCCCTCACACCTCTTTCATCCCCTCTCTCTCTCTCTCATCCTCCCTCTCCCTTTAATTTAATTTGTTATAACAAAAAATTGTTTGCATTTTTTATTTATTTATTTATTGTTTATAAAAGGCCCCACCAAAATCCTCAGCACCAGGCCCATGATGTTCTTAATCTGGCCCTGGTTGGGGGAGCAGCAGGTAGCATCAACATGAGCCATCCTATGCATAGCGGCCAATGAGGAACAAAGCAGGCAGATTGGCACTTCCTGAGGAACCATGCGGACTAGTGCCAACGCACCTGGTGTAAATTCCAGCATGTGTGGTTTCTATAGGCTTATACACAATAGGCACAGTAAACCCATATTTATATAATGCATGGACTCCTCCATAAGAGGGCCCACGCACCATTCCAATATGCATTAAACTCAATAGTTTAATTTAAACAGTGAAAACTGATAAGTGTAAAATTGGACAATTATATCTGTTTCAATTATAGCCACAAAGGATCTTACCGTGGGTTTGTAGATGGCCAGAAAGGAACGTATAGCATAGGATTTTTATATAGTTGACAAGTTGCTGGTAAGCAATTATATAAAACAATGGATCACTTACAGCATATACATGCAATTTCTATAGTAGCATGCAAAAGGCCCCTCTCACAACCAAAAAGCATTAGTTGAGATCAGGACAGATCTTCCTAAATAGTAGCAGGCAGTTTAAACAAGGATTGTTGGATGAATCCAGAGCAGTCCTGACAGAGACTGCAATCTATGGAAAAAGAGGAAAACACAAAGATACCGTGTGTAAACCAACTGTGTGTCCTATAATAAGCAGTAGCTTCTACATTAAAGCTATGGATAAACCGACTACACATCTAGTTAGAAGTGCAAGCTGGTGTGCATATTGATGAAGATTTTAGCTGGATTGAATTACCTTGTATGAGGAGAGAGGGCAAAAAGCGTCCAGCAAGTGTCTAGTGCAAAACAGCACTAATTCCTACGGCATACTTGGCTAGGCAGTTGGCGCCTAAATAGGAAGCTCTGACCGGGGGCGTGCCGCTCCGAGGAGCCACGCCTCCCGGCCTGACCGAAGGCTGTTGCGCATGCCTCAATCCAGCGGCATCATCGCGACGGCGCCGAGAAGAGGCCGCGTCAACAGCAAGGGCGGGGAAACGGAAGCCACAGGCAGTGACCCCCGCTCCCCGTCAATCGCCGAACATCCGGCCAGAGGAAGGGAGGGATGCGTGGTGCAGAACGACCGCATCAGCCCACCAAATGTCCCCACATCCACAGAAGCAGAGGGGGCAAACCATGCAGTGCACATCCTGCTGACACCACAAGCAGCCGAAGTATAGAGCGATGAACATATATAAAACAATTATACAAAATGAAATACAAAGACACAATGTTTGCAGGATATCCCGCGGAAACCCGCAGGGGATCATAGCAAACAGAATTAATACCATAGTAAAAAACAATTCAAAAGGGAGGGGAAGATAGCATATCGGGAGAATATGTCAGATATAGTATTTATAGATACACCAGAAAATAATAAAATTATTAGAGATACTTAAGGAGTTAGAGAACCATCATTATTTTAATGAACTTAATTCAATAATAAAAAATATATATATTCCAGAGGTATGCCACTATTATTAAGCCAGTTCTATCAGGTTAGGTGTTGATAAATTGAAAGTTGAAAAATAGTTTCTCCCTTTGTTGTGGGGAGTCACTGAGGATATATTCGTGACTAGACTGCGGGCTGCCCTAAAGGTGGCTAGTCCATGATTCAGTTAGGGCCACTATCTATTGACTGGCTACAAGAAAGGCCTATATGACTGGGTTTCGTTAAGACCAGGTGATCGTGTCGCATTTAGACGTTCTATCCAAAGAGTTTCTCGTTGGAGAATAAATTTATCCCACTCCCCTCCTCTCTGACTTTTAGGGATGACGGCCAGGACACAGCAGAAGTGTCAAAACGATGGTATAAATCAAGGTGCCGGCTAACAGGAGTTAGCATTTTACCATTTCCTGAGTAATACACGTGGTCATTAATTCTTTGTCTTAGCTGCCTGGCCGTCTTCCAAACATAAAAGGCACCACATCTGCACAACATAAGGTAGATGAGTCCCTGCGTGTAGCATGTGGTGGAAAATTTGGGGCGGAAGGTTTCACCATTGGGAAGCACCAATGTGGTGCTAGTTGAGACCCAGGGACAGAATGTACATCCCCCACAAGGGGATGTCCCAGGAGGTAAATTGGGCCTCCCATTCTCTAAGGTGGTATAATGACTATATAACTAGTCTATCTCTTAAAGAGTTGCCGCGCCTAAACACGATCTCGGGTTGGTCCCTAAGATATTTGCTTAAAACAGGGTCATCTCTTAAGAGTGGCCAATGTGCTGCCAAAATGTGTCTCAAGTCCTCATGTTGTGAAGAGAATTTAGTGATTACCTTGGTAGTTTGAAATGTTCGTGTTTTTGGAGTTTTGAATAAAAGATCAGTGCATTGTTTGTCAAGGGCTTTGTCAAGGCGTATAGCCTTCCTTAGGAGTGTTTTTCCATACCCTCTCGCTAGGAGTCGTCCTTGCAACAATTTAGATTGTTCTTTAAAGTCATTTAGGTGTGTACAGTTACGGCGTAGCCTGATGTATTGAGCATATGGGATACTCCGGATCAGGGAACAGAGCACTGTCAGAGTCATGATTGGACACTGTCATCATGACTTTATCCAATCATGGCTCATTCCCACCCCACAGTATAAAAGTATTATTTCAATGGCAGCCATTTTCAGTGTGATTTCGGTATGGAGAGAGATAGGGCTCTGTTCAGTGCTATTAGTTAGTTAGTGTGCTATACTGTGCTATTTTGCTTGAATTGTCAGTGTAGAATATTAGTTTAATGTCAGTCTAGGGATAGCGTAGTGTAGTGAGTGTAGTGAGGAGGACCAGCATTCAGCTTTGCATAGTGTGCAGCTAGAGTGCAGCTAGAGTAGGGACAGCTCAGATAGTTTCACTTTAGTGTAGTGAGATTGTGTCATTCACACATACATTAGTGTAGAGTAGGGACAGCTCAGATAGTTTCAATGTAGTGTAGTGAGACCGTGCCAGTAATCTTTACATTAGCATATAGCTAGAGTAGGGACAGTTCAGATAGAGTCAGTGTAATGACAGTTGAACACTGTCTATTTGATTGCGTTACTTCCAATTTAACGCCATTTACTTCTGTGTGTGTTAATGCCAGTTTAACGCCATATAGTTTTGTGTGCTTTACTGCCAGTTTAACGCCATATAGTTCTGTGTGCGTTACTGCCAGTTTAACGCCATATAATTTTGTGTGTATTACAACCAGTTTAACGCCATATAGTTCAAAGGTGGCTGTGGTAAATTCATAGGCCTTCCAGGCTCTACCTTTTGCATTTTCTTGCTCCAACTTTTTAGCAAGATTGCTAAACACTTTGGTGTACCCTTGGCAGCATAAAAAACGGTTACCTACCACTTCATTTGAATTTCTAGGTATAAACATTGATGCAGAGAAGTTAGAATTCAGGTTACCTTTGGCAAAAAAAGAAAAAAAGAAAATTTAGGATATCTGGGTTTTTGAGAAAGAAAACAGTTATGCTAAAAGAATTAGTCATTAATAGGCCTATTAGTCTTTGCGTCTCGAATAATGCCAATTAGAAGGGTTTTTTCACGCCGTCTATATTTGGCCATTTCAGGCCCTAAATCCCTGTTTGCTCATGTTAGACTAAATTCTGAGTTAAAGGAAGATTTATTAGTGTGGTCTAAATTTTTGGACAGCTATAATGGCCGTTCGATTTTTCAGAATAATTTCATATTTGCTGCGGATTTTGAGCTACTCACAGATGCAGCGGGGTCCTGCGGTTTCTCAGCGGTATGGAAGACGCATTGGTGCTGTGGTAAATGGCCTATTAGATGGATAAATATGAAAGTTACAAAGAACATAGTTCTATTGGAACTATTTCCTTTGGTAGTTGCATTAGAGATTTGGGGCAAACAATTTGCCAACAAAAAAATTCTAATACAATAATAAAGCCGCTATGTACGCAGTGAATTGTTTATCGTCCAAATCGTTATTAGTAGTTAAATTACTTAGAGATTTGGTATTTCTGTGTTTGTGTTTTAACATTTGGTTAAAAGCTAAACCTCTGCCTGGGAAAGAGACTCAAATTGCAGATGCTTTATCTTGATTCCAGATATCCATATTTCATCAATTACTACCCAACGCGGACTTGGAAGGTTTATCATGTCCGAAGTATCTTTGGGAATTAATTTAAAAATCATCACAGACTATATTAACCACCTGAGATCCGCGCTATAGCCGAATGACGGCTACAGCGCGGATCTAATGTGCCGGGACTACGTCTATTGACGTAGTCCCGGCCACGAGCTGCCTGCGCGCCCCCCTGAAGGGCGCGCACGGCGCGCTCTGTGATCAGCGAGTCTGTGAGACTCGCTGGATCACAGATCCGAGTAAGGGGTCGATCCCGACCCCTTACCACGTGATCAGCTGTCAGCCAATGACAGCTGATCATGTGACAATAACAGAGCCGGTAATCGGCTTTTTTTTCCTCCTCGCACTGACAGCGCAAGGAGAAAACAAAAAAGCAGATCACCGGCGGCAGTGAGAGGGACATCAGTCCCTCTCACTGCAATGTGCCCAGCAATGTGCCCAATACATGGTGCCCACTATTGCCTAATAAAGTGCTGTCTACCAGTGCCCACAGTCCAATCTGTCAGTGCCCAGTGCCATTGGTCAGTGCCCACAGTACCATCTGTCAGTGCCCACAGTGCCATCTGTTAGTGCCCACAGTGCCAGTGCTGCACATCAGTGTCACCTACCAGTGCTCATCAGTGTCACCTACCAGTGCTCATCAGTGTCACCTACCAGTGCCCATCAGTGCCCATCAGTGCCACCCATCAGTGCCCATCGGTGCCACCCATCCATGCCACCCATCCGTGCCACCCATCCGTGAGACCCATCCATGCCCATCAGTGCCATCTTTGCTGTCCCCATCAGTACCGACTTATCTGTTCCTACCAGTGCAGCCTATCAGTGCCCACCAGTGCAGTCTATCAGTGCCCACCAGTGCAGCCTACCACCTGTGTTGCCTCATCAGCGCATATCAATGAAGCAGAAAAATTACCTGTTTGCAAAATTTTATAACAAACTATTAAACATGATTTTTTTTTTTTTTAAATCTTCCATCTTTTTTTGTTTGTTTAGCAGAAAATAAAAACCCCAGCTGTGATTAAATACCACCAAAAGAAAGCTCTATTTGTGGGAAAAAAATTATAAAAATGTCATTTGGGTACAGTGTTTTATGACCGCGCAATTGTCATTCAAAATACGTCAGCGCCAAAAGCTGAAAATTGGTCTGGTCACGAGGGGGGTTTAAGTGCACAGTAATCAGGTGGTTAAAAAGTCAGTTGCCAATAGTACATGGACAGAATATTTTGCTGCATGGAACAGATGGATACAGTTCACTGGAGATGTTAATTTCCGTTTTGATTCTCCTTCAGAAAATACAATATTAACTTCTGTGCTCCTTAATGCATATGGAGTTGTCTTATATCCATATTGTCAAAATTCTAGCAGGAGTATCATTCTTTCTGAAAATACAAGGTTTACCTCATTGTACATACTTTTTCTCAGTACAACAGCTCCTAAAGGTTACAGAAAGAATCATTCTACCGCTGATATCAGGAGGCCTATTTCAATCGAATTGTTAAAAAGGATTTGCATAGCAACTTTTGAAGTTAGCCTCTCAGAATTTGAAGCTATATTATTTAATGTGAGATTTGTACTAGCTTTTTTTGGTGCACTACACATTTCCAAATTGTTACCAAACCTTTCTTTTTGAGCCCACTAGCTTTTGCTGGCGTTCTCTCCCGCAATTCAATCAACAGGGATGGAAATACATGACCTTACCAGGCCGTACATTTCGTTCAAAGTCCCAAAATTCCCCTCCCCCTTTTTTCTTATATTCAACAGGGATGGAAGCTCTTGGTCTGCTCTATTAGCTAAAATTTGAATAATCTGACGATTACCCTGCTCTTGATTGATCTTTAGATAGTCTCGCCTGTTTTTATTGTCGCTTTATCCCACTTTGTTACCTATGACACGCCACATTCCTGACCAGTTGTAAAATGGTCCAATAGTTTATCATTTCACCACTTGATATTTATAATTTATGTTCTATTTTCATTGTTGTGTCAGTTGTCCATTTGTGGGTCCGTCTGGCCCCCACATTGTCCGGGAGCTGCGATGGGCACTGTCTGGCTTTTTTCCCCCTCCCCCTCCTCCGCTGTTACGTGTGAGGGGATGGGAGTGGGGCTCCGCCATTGCCCATCAACGTTACGCCACCCGCGGCGTTTGCTTTTTCCACACTCGCGGGCACATTGGGGATGGCTCGGGCCGCTGCTGACAAGGTGTCGGTTCGCGTCCCGGGCCACTCCCCCACTTTCTTGCCCAGCGTGCATGACGTTGGCGGGCTTTCTCGCGGCGGCGCCCATTTATAGGCGTCTCCCTTGGCTCTGGGGGGATGTTGACACTTGAGGCACTCTATTGTAGGGCTGGTGGTTCCTACCCTACTACACCCTTGTTTTGCAATACAAGGTAATTTCACAATCTCCTAGTCAATCTGTTTTTTCTCTTTTTCTTTTTGTTTTTCATTGCACACTGATTTTACACTCAGGGTGAAAACCCTCACTTTCACACTGTAGATTTTTATGCTTTTCATTATTCACGTCCCACTTTTCATAAAGCAATTTTTTATTGCTGCCACCTTCACACTTTAACTACACTTGAGGTCCCATTTTAGCTTTTATTTTCACTCCTTCACAGACATTGAATCGAACATTGCACTTTACCATTACATAACAATTTTTCACACTATTTTTATTTTTATTATTCATTTTTCACTGCCTGTCTCTCTAGGGTGCCCCGTGTCCCCATGTCTCCTCAGTGGACGCCTGTGTGTGGTCGCCGCTGCGTGTTTGCCCGCCCCAGCTCCCGGTTGTGGTATCTCCGGACGGTTTCCCCCTTTTGGCTGTCAACCACCAACAAATGTACTTTAGTGAGTACCCAGATCCTTCTGGGGGATCTATTCGCTCCTTTTTTTTATCTACCTTAACCATGCTGACCTATTGTATCATTTTAAATTCTAGGAATGTGGCGTGTTTGCTCCTGATGAGTGGTCCAGAACCACGAAACGCGTCGAGCTACCAGACACCTCTTCTTTAACTCTTTACCCTCTATATGGATTATTTACCATCACAGGAACTCTGAGGCCGGAGATCAAGCAGGCTTAACTGTACAATACTTTTTATCTATCCAGTAATTGGTGGTCCCTTGGTTATATCAAGCAATTGTGTTCATATTCAATGATATCAAATGTTATTACCCAATATATTTGTCTTGCCGAATAACATTAGCAATCTGTATGTTGACCACTGTACCCAGTGCTAGTACTCAGTCTAAATGTTTTGTCAAATATGATTATTTTGGTTACTTCTGTATATATGTATATGAACTATTAAACAACTTATGAATCCACCCACTGTTGTGTTGCAAATCATGAGCTTCATGTAAAGTCCCAAACCTTTCTTTTTGAGCCCACTAGCTTTTGCTGGCGTGCTCTCCCGCAATTCAATCGACAGGGATGGAAATACACGACCTTACCAGGCCGCACATTTCGTTCAAAGTCCCAAAATTCCCCTCCCCTTTTTTCTTATATTACCTAGTAACAAGTCATCTCCTGCTGGTCTTTTGTCTAAGTATGTTGATTTTTTTTTTTTTTGATCACTTCTTTTTTATTATTACTTTTTCATACAGACAACAAAAACAACAAACAACATACAACCCAGGCACGTATTGAGGACCCCCCAGCACCCATCCTCTCTTTCCCCATACTCCCATCTCATTATATATCCAAAATGTCAGACAATCTTCACCACATCTTTCCAAATTTCTCTGGGCAATCTCTATGTGGAAAAGTATATTTTTCCCTAATCAAGGTTTCCCTTATTTGTATTTTCAATTCTGCTATTGTAGGTGGAAATGGTGATGTCCACTTTTGCGCTATAAGCTTACGAGCCGTAAATAGGTGCCTTGTTATTGATATTGTATATTCGCCCAGGATTCCCAATTCATCATATGCTTTGAATATGATTTGGAGCGACTTCTCCTGCGACTCCCCCTGTGGCCTGATCGACTTCTTTCGCGACTTGATCGGCTCCATATGTGGCCAGAACGGCTTCTCCTGTGCGAGGTCTCTCTGCGCCTTGAGTTGGACAACCTTGAGGACCTGGTAGGGCTAACTATTTAGGCAGCGTTAGGGTATCCTGCTCTCTTTTTCGATCTTGACAACATACCAAGGTAAATCCTCCCCTCTTACCTATTAGGCTGACGGTGATCTGCTAGGGCAGTCGTCTCCATAGGAAAAGGAGTAGAGGAAGCCTAGGGGAATATAAAGGAATGAGTGATGCAGAGAGAGATCAAAAAAAAAAATAAAGTCTAAAGAAATCAGTATAATGACAAGGCAGCAACTTACCTATTAAGGGGGATAATAAAACTCTGGTTGGAGTGGGGAAACGCAGTCCAAACATCCAGGCACAGGCAAAGGCAGTGGAATCATACAGATTTGTTATTTAAAACTGCCGCCGGAGGCACGTCCCTACACGGCGGCCGGCACCATTTTGGAAGCTGGCAAAGGGCATAGAACGCCCAAAGACTGCGTACTGCGCATGCGCTTAAGCGCTGGGATGCTCGGCGCACTTCGCTGCTGCTGTTATGGGACTACAGAGACCAGGAAAGCCCATCTACACAGAAAAAAAGGTCAAAGGCAGAGAAAAGAGAAATAAAATACCATGGAGACCACTACAAGGTAATTAAGGCTTATATGCTAAGTGTATTCGCATACCACCAAGCCTGTTTAAGGCTTGTACCGGAGGCTGCAGTAATAATGCTCAAGCCTGTTTAAGGCTTACACCAGAGGCTGTTGTAAAAATGCTCAAGTCTGTTTAAGGCTTATATCAAGGCCAAAGAGAGACAAAAATACCCCTGATATCAACAGAGTGGGGTTCCTTCCATTTAGCTTCGTTTAGAAGCTGTACCGGTAAGGACTTCCACCCAGGAGAGGCTAGAACCTGGTTGGGGCGAAGCGGTAAGGGGGTGCTGATCCGTGCGGTCCAAACAGGTGAGGAAAAATTTGAGAATACTGGGGCGGGGGCCGTCTCACCATTTTATAGCTATGTGGTCCTATCAGGTTGTGGAGGCGGAGTCACAACCCAGAGTGTATGCTGCCATGATGCGACAGGAAAGAAACATTGACAATCAAAGAAAGGCTGCCAAAGACCAAAATTATTTATATGTATCATTACAAACTTTGCATGGCTTGCTGACTGCATGCCTAGCATGTAATTCAAGTGAAAGGCTAGCTGTCTCATAAATATTTTCCACTGAAATTCTGACATAACTGCCCCAAAGGCTGCCACCCCTTAGATGGAAGGAGCTTGCACCTGAGCAGAAAGGCCTACTTCGTGCATGCCAATCTAATACATAGTTACATAGTAGGCAAGGTTGAAAAAAGACACAAGTTCATCAAGTCCAACCTATTTGTGTGATTTTATGTCAGTATTACATTGTAAATCTCTGTATGTTGTTGTAGTTCGGGTGCTTATTTAATAATTAAAAAAAAAACTATTGATGCTCCCTGCTGACACCGCTGCCTGTGGAAGTAAATTCCACACCCTAACTGCTCTTACAGTAAAGAACCCTCTACTCAGTTTAAGGTTAAACTGCTTTTCTTCTAATCTTAGTGAATGGCCAAGTGTTAGCCATGAGAGTGCCTCCTATGATGTGTCATGAGGATAAACATTGCAGTTTTGATTACTGAAGCCCCCCAATTCTCTCATGAAGACTGAGGGGAAGAATAAATTCAATACCTTTGCCATATCTCCATCAATAGTAACCAGATTCCCTTCTTTATTTTTTATGGGACCAATATGATCTGACCTTCCTTTCTTACTATTTATGTACTTTTTCTTACTCTCCTCCGCTATGTGCCTTTTGTTTTTTTTTTTTTTTTGTTTCATAAATTTTTATTGAAAGAATATGAAAACATAATACAATGCAATATCGTTAGGAAAACGTAAGCATATTACATGGTATAACAGGTATAAATAGGTCACAGCCTTTTTCAAAATATTTTAACAATATACTATCATCACTTGACAAGACAGATAGACAGAAACATATATTAATCAATATAGAAATTGTTCTAATGTGTTCTTATATATTTTTTGATGTGGACGAACCACATTACAAGTAAAGGTGGGGGCGGGATGAGAAGGGGAGGGAAGGAGGGGGAGGGAAGAGAAAAAAATAAATAAATAAAAAAAGGGGGTATTGGGGGTGCTGAATGGGGGATATACATTAAATTGAGACAAAATAATTGCATTCTTTTCACAGATATTACTATCTAGTATATGAGAATTGTTCTCAGTTGAGAGTAGCTTTGTACTCTTGAGAGCTTTTAAATTCTATCCAGTTGTACCATACAGATGTGAAGTTGGTTATTTTCTCATGGGAGATACTTATAAGTTCTTCTATTTTTTCTATATTGTTTATTCGCCTGAACCATTCTTTTTTTGAAGGGACTGTATTCGTGCGCCAGTGACAGGGAATGCAGTGCCTTGCTGCATTTATCATTATCATGGATAGCGTTTTCAAATATTTCAAATGATTTAAAATGCCTTTTGTGTTCTATCTTAGCCACCCTGATTGCACCCTTACAGTTCTAGTTGCATTCTTAGTAAAGTTGGAATGCTGATGATGATCCCTCAGCCTTGTATTTTTTGAAGGCCTTCCCCTTTGCTTTTATATGCATTTTTTTTTTATTAAAGTAATTTTTATTTATATAAAAAGACAAAAAAAATTATACATTTATATAATCACACATTTAATCTTTACACCCACCCACCAACATTTAACTCACACCCCCAAACATATGCATAGTACACTTTAGTTCACCCTTTACTTTTATCTCTAAGTTATTCTAATATATCCATTTGTCACAATTCAAACAGCAAAAAAAGGAAAAATAGAAACAAGATAGAAAAAAAAAAAGGGAACCACAAAAAATTATTCTTGATGTCCGTAGGAGATCGGACCCCTTTACCCTTAATTCTATAACATTTCTCCAACTTTCCCAATTTTTTTTAAACATTTTGATATTTCCCCTTTTCTTATAGATGAGTCTTTCCATTCTTATTGACAAAAAATGACCCCCTATTGTTGGGACTTTAATTAGATCACCACACTCACCAAGGTAATATAAAATGGTAATTTTATTAACGTGTTAAAAATAGTCACCCAATTGTCCGATAACAGGGTACGCAATGCAGCATATACATAACGATACAAAAAGGATCTGTACAAACAAAAAACAAAAAAAACAAAAAAACAACAACACTTTACAAAAAAACAGAACTGTGGTACTGGAGCTCTCATGGAGGTATATGACCCCCGAATACTTGACGCGTTTCCAGTTACCCGAATGTGGGAACCTTCATCAGGAGCAGAGAGTGTTTGAGTTTGGAATGTAACTATCGCTCACAATGGAGCCGATGTTCAATATGTAATAAAATTTCGAGGAGAGAGGGACATGCACCTCCCAGATGTAGCAGCAAGCACAGCATTGGATCCAAGTTAGGTATTCATTGGATAGAGTATTCGAAAGTCCACTAAAGTTGTCTGTGGATTCAATGATCATAAAACATAGGGACGGCAGAGCCCCAGAAGGCCTTCTTTAAAACGGGGGATATGGTCCAAAGGATCCTCATAGGAAAAAGGTAAGGTGAGCCCATAAATGGGGTTCACTACAGAATTCCAAATACTGGATTAGTATCCAGGAGGGGGGGAAGTAAAATTCCGTTTTGGAGGTCCTACAAGCCCATGCGTGGAGGCTATCCCATGTGGGGAGACAGAGGAGAAATAACCACCGTCTGCGTGTCGAGTGCTGCTGTCTATATCCAGGGATGAGACCACCACACCAAAAACCTATACCTATAGGGGAGTATGCCTTAATCTTTCTCTTTCCATTCTTATTGTTTTATTGACCTCCCCCTCCCACTCTACCCGGGTTGGTGGGCTTGCCGCCAGCACCTTCTTACTATCAGTTTTCGTGCAAGGAAAAGACATCTAATTATAGCTATTTGCCTCCCACCTATACTCCCATTTTTCTCCATACAGCTCAATAAATATATTTTAGGGTCCAGACCAAAAGATACTCCAAATGTCTTATTTATTTTATCCATAACTTTGCTCCAGTATCTATTCAGTTTAGGGCACCTCCACATCATGTGAATTAAATCGCCCATCTTGGACATCTGGCATCTATTCTCCATCCATAACGAAATAGTTTTTGAGGTGTTTTATATGCTCTATGTATTAACATCAAATAAGATACTGATTGTGATGGTGACAGAGTGCTCAAGGGGCCCATCTCCAAGATATACTTCCATTGTTCATTGGATATGTCTCCCAGATCTTCCTCCCAACCCCTCCTACAAGGGAGCTCCTCATTTCCCTAAATCACTGTCACAAATACCATCAGAGAAAATTTGCCTCACTCCATTCTGGTGGTTTCTCTTTAAATTGAATCATTAAGGCGTGTCTGACTTGTAAATATTAAAAAAAAATATTTATTTGATATACCATAATCCTCCCTTAACTCCGAAAAAGACTTAACTACGCCCAACCTATAAAGTTGGGAAAGGCGGGTAAGTCCACATCTCTCCCAATATACGGGTTTGGTAAAGTGGATTTGCGCTGATTCTAGCAATATCTGTTTATCATCTGATTGCTACTGGGAAGAGAACAAATAGGTTAGTGGAAGGTACGGGGAGATAAAACTTGGGGAAGGGAAAAGCACGGGGGAAAAAATGGGTCAATCAAACTTGCATGTAAATTGTCACAAAGATAAAAAAGCAATAGCTTGAAATATTATTTAGTGACAGTCCATGTCAAGTGGTTGGGGAATAATAGCAGCAGTTTTTAGAAGGCAGCCCAGTTTGAAGCGGCAAAGAAATCCTCTGGAGATACTGGGAAGAGAAACAGAAGGCGCCACTCTAAGTGCAATAAATAGTGCAAATTTTAATGTAAAGGGTTAAAAATAGGTGTACTCACAAAAGTACAATGTCCAAAGGCATGTAATACTGAGATGGTGAGCCGGATGTCCATGGAAGGTGTAGAACAAACGATTTTCGTATCCTGGAGGGCTGCCTTGTTGCCAAATCGAGCTGGGGCATCCACTGCTGACACTTCCTGGTCAGTGGAGCGCACACTAGCAACCAGGTGGATCGGTTTACTTCCGGGGGCGGGAGCCGGTCTCGTCCAATAGGCAAACGTTTTCGGAGCATGCGCTCCTTCCTCAGGCCTCTTTTGGCAACAAGACAGCCCTCCAGGATACGGAAATCGTTTGTTCTACACCTTCCATGGACATCCGCCTCACCATCTCAGTATTACATGCCTTTGGACATTGTACTTTTGTGAGTACACCTATTTTTAACCCTTTACATTAAAATGTCCACTATTTATTGCACTAAGAGTGGCGCTTTCTGTTTCTCTTCCCACATCTCTCCCAATCTCTGCTCTTCTCTACGTTGGACACTTCCTGCAAATACCTATTGTTTCATAATGGTGAGAGATCCGTAAATCCCTGGTACTCTAATATTCCTTAAATTTCCATAATTTCCATAATTTTTCCTTTAATTTCCATAATTTCTTTAACATTAACAAGGTAGGATATTTATTTGAAAAAAAAATCAGCCTCCAAAGCCTCTATCAAATTGTCAAGACACGTGCCCAATAACAACAGCTCCCTAGTTGAATTATATTCAGACAAATTATTACATCCTTTCAAATGCTGCAACTGTGATGCCAAAAATAGCACCATGGATGCAGAACTGCCAATCCCCCTCTATCCTTTGGCAACTGTAAAGTACGTAACCGTATCTTTGACTGTTTTTTTTTCCAAATCAGTTCTCTAAAAATAATATCAATTAGGGATGAGTTTTTTTGGGAGCAGTGATTTTAATAATGCTTAAAATGCTTAAACAATACAAGTGTAATATTTCTTTAAATATCGTGCCTGGGGGGGGTCTATAGTATGCCTGTAAAGTGGCGCATTTTTCCCGTGTTTACAACAGTCCCTGCACAAAATTACCTTTCTAAAGGAAAAAAAGTAATTTAAAACTGCTTGTGGCTGTAATGTAATGTTGCCCCCCAGCCCATTACTGGGCCCTTTTGGGAACCCTGCACCCAAATAAATAAAAAAAGGCGTGGGGCCCCCAGGCCCTATATACTCTGAACAGCAGTATACAGATGGTCCCTGGGTTACAAACAAGATAGGGACTGTTGAATCTGTTTGTAATTTGGAACAGGTAAATTTTTTAACTGTAGCTCCAGCCCAAAAATCTAGTTTTAAGCTTTTTGGATAACAAAGGGCAGGGTTATCACCCCTGTAAAAAAATGTTTGCTGTCTGTGCCCCTGTTCAGAAGATTTCACCTCACTTTCTGTCCCAATGACAATTGGATTTAGAACATTTTGGGTTATTAGGGAAACAAGGATTGGTGATAAAGCATCAGTGGAGACACCTTTTTCCCATATTAACTCTTACAGGAGCGAATTTCCCTTCCTAGGGGTAGATTTCCTCTCACCTGTTGTCTCCCTCTGTTTGTAAGTAGGAGTTGTTTGTAAGTCTGATGTTTGAAAATAGGGGACCGCCTGTATATGCTATACGGCCTGCCCTATACACTCTGTGGAAAATTGGGCCTTAGGTGTTGGTGGTACCAAAACACTGGAAGCCCTCACAGTTACTCTTGTTGAGCGCAGGAACGGGCCCTTCTCTGAAATATTAGATCAAAAATTGTAATTACAATACAGTGCAGCCGTAGTGCAGTTGCTACTACTTTTCTGGTGGTGTACACAGTACACAATGCAGTGTAGTGCGGTGTTGCAAAACAAAATATACATCATGTCCAGAAGGCCACCAAGGAGAGGCAGACACTCACAGGCCACTAAAAGAGGGCAAGCAGGCTCTGTGTCTACAGTCAACAGTGCTGGTGATGGACATCGTGCATCCTCTGCCGGTAGCCGTGGGGCACACTTGTCCTTTTTTTCTGCTGCTGGCCATGTTATTGAGCCAGAACATGCAGAAGAGTTGGTGGAGTGGATAACAAAGCAGTCCTCATCCTCCTCATTCTCTGTCACCCAGGCTCAGAGTAGTTTTCCTTCCTATGCAGCTGCCAAAGCGGCCTATTCCCCTGGCTCCTTGTCCACAGTCACTCCTTCCTTAGCCCCACCATCATGCACGGAGGAGTCCCCCAAACGATTCGACCACAGTGTCAGGTACATGCTGCTGGTGGATGCGCAGCGATTTGAAGGCTCCGATGTTGGTTCCCAGGTTGAGGAAGTGAGTAACGTGAGATAGGGGGTGCCCAAGAAGGACAAGAAACTGGAAGTCATGTTCCCCAGCTGCAGCATATAGTAAGACCAATTTCCTCAGAAAAGTGGGGCTCTGCAAACATATTTAGTTACAAGTAAAATGCAGACCTTTCCCATAATTACCCTTTGCACCAAGGTTCCATTCTGATGGTTGCTCTCCAATAAAAGTGTGTGTTTCCCTCCCATCTAGTCTGTGTATATCATTACTGGCTGATACCTCATTGGTTGGCATAGCGGGGCTCTGATTGGTGAGCTTCCCTATTCCTGGTTAAGGACTGGCTACATCTCCAATTCCTATACTTTGCATAAGTCAGCCCCCTTTAATGCAAATCCTTGTGACTATTCTGAGCAGGAGCTTAACTTGAATTTTCCCGGGAAGTTAAGTATTGATTACGGGTTGGCCTCCCTTCATTGCATATCCCAGCATGGGATACTTTGAAGTGAGTATGTGTAAAACAATGAGGTTTGGATCCCATTGTTTGTATACACAAGCCTAGGCACCGACTTGTCTGGTCTACCAGAGATTTCTGTGAAGATAATATGTTCCGCCCTACATAGATAAAAGCTAAATTAAATATATTCATTAAATATAAATAAATTAAATATATATTAAATATAAAATATATAAATATAAATAAATATAAATTAAAAATAAATTAAATATATTCATATTTCCAATATTTTACAGCTATTAAAGAGGTGTATCCCTAAAAAATTTTTTTTTAAGTCAGCAGCTACAAATACTGCAGCTGCTGACTTTTAATAATCGGACACTTACCTGTTCCAGGGTCCAGCGATGTGGGGGGTCAAAGCTCCGCTCGCCCCCCGATCTGCTCGACGGCGCCCCACTGTGGGCACCCAGCTGTGGCTGCACAGCCGGGCACCCATTGCGGCGCATGCGCGTGATTGGCCGCACAGTCATCTGGGACCTGTCACATGTCCCAGATGACTGACAGGAGGGAGGGAACCCTTCCTGCGCCGAGGGGAAGTGATGTCACCAGCCCAGGAACCAAAGGAGGCAGATTACGAGGGACCCCCTAGAAACAGGCATTTAAAGGTGAGTAAAATTTTTATTTTTTCCAATAATTTTTTTTTAGGAATTTTAAGCATTTTTTTTTTTTTTTAGGGGGAAACACTACTTTAATGTAGATTTCACATAAACCATAAGGCAACAAGTCTGTAGACCCACATCAAAGAAAAAGGCAGACTTCTCCTTGCTCCTCATCTGGGATCTCCAACCCTACTCCAGTCCTCTTGAAAACCTGCACTGAGAGGAATGAAGGTATAGCAATAGGTGTCCCAAGTACTTGCAGTCATTCTGCTAGCAGTACACCACCATCTGATTTTAGCAGTTGCTAAACCGTAAAAAGAAATTTGCTCCCAGCCATCCACATGCTCACAGTCTGAATGCCAGCTTGGCCAAATTGCTAGCACTGCAATTACTGTCTTTTCAGCTGGTAGACTCTGCCCCCTTTCGTGAATTTGTTGAATGTGCTGTACCTCAGTTGCATGTTCCAAAATGACATTTCTTTTCATGGAAGGCCATTCCAGCTCTCTACCGGCATGTGGAAGGCAATGTTTTTGTCTTGTTGGACAGGGCGGTCAGCAGTAAGGTGTATATTACTGCAGACCCATGGTATAGTAGGCATGGGCAGGGATGTTACTTTTCCTTCACGGTGCACTGGGTAACTTTGCTGGCAGCTGGGAAGGATGCAGGACAGGGTTCAGTACTGTTGCAGCTTGTTCCACCACCACGCCTCCAAAATTCTAGCGGTGATTCTGCCACAGCTCTCTCCTCCACCCCCTCCTTTTCTTCTTCCTCCATGGCCTCTTCTGCAGATTTGTTCTCTGAACCAGCGGTGCGCCGTAAGCGTTCAAGGGGCTATGCAAGCACTCAGGCAAAAAGATGCCATGCGGTGCATACATAGTTACATAGTAAATGAGGTTGAAAAAAGACACAAGTCCATCAAGTCCAACCTATGTGTGTGATTATATGTCAGTATTACATTGTATATATGTTGCGGTCATTCAGGTGCTTATCTAATAGTTTTTTTGAAACTATCGATGCCCCCCACTGAGACCACCGCCTGTGGAAGGGAATTCCACAACCTTGCCACTCTTACAGTAAAGAACCCTCTACGTAAGGTTAAACCACTGCTTAGGGCACAGGAGCCACACTGGGCAGAGATTCTGTCAGCTCTGCAGGGGCAGGCTCAGAGGTTGTTGATGCCATGCCAGCTTAATCCAGGAATGGTTGTATGCGCCAATGGCATCAACCTTCTCTCCACCCTCCAACAGGGACACCTGACCCATGTTCCATGTTTGGCACACATCCTGAATTTGGTGGTGCAGCGGTTCTTGAGCAGGTACCCAGGCTTACAAGATCTCCTGAGGCAGGCCAGAAAAGTCTGTGGTCATTTCCAATGGTCATACAATGCCAGTGCTTGGCTGGCTGACATTCAAAGGGAATGCAACCTGCCCACCAACCGCTTCATTTGTGACATGTCCACCAGGTGGAAGTCAACATTGGCAATGCTGCAGTGGCTGTACACGCAGCAGAGGGCAATCAATGAGTACCTGTGTGAGTATGGCACCAGGACAGGGTCAGGGGGCTTGGTTATGTTTCCTGTCACCATTTGATGAGGCCACGAGGATGACGAGCAGCAACAATGCATGCATCAGTGATACTGTCCCTCTTGTCTTCCTGTTGGAGCACACGCTTCATGGAATAATGGACAGGGCACTTGAGGCAGAGCAGTGTGAGGAAAAGGAGGACTTCCGTACCTCTAAGGTCCCCTTTATCCAGATATTATTCCTGCAGGCCCGCCAAACACACAGGAAGAAAAGGAGGAGGAGGAAGAAGATATATATAATCTATACGAGACTGACTGTATATATATTATATATTAAATACACTGTAGCTAACTGAATCACCTGCCTGCCTAATGTATATTAGAAACAGTACACCAGGAATGGACTGCAGTCAGATCTAGCTAAACTGGACACAGTGGATATAATATATTTGTATACAGTCAGTCTCGTTTATAAAAGATAAAAGATATACCGGCCATTCTCGTCTATATTGATCTATCTGCAGGAGAACTCAACTCCTGTCCCAATCAAAACACTCACTCCTCTGGAGTAAGAAGTATATACCGAGTGGTACTGAAAATGTCTTCTTTTTAAGTATACAATTGATTCTTTTGTTAAGCGAGTCTCCTGCAGATAAACCACTGACGCCTGAAGGGCTAACACTGCAATCATAACCGCAGCTCTCTTTATAGGGTCTCCCAATCCTCGGACATTCCAAGAACATATCCTAATCACTTTAAACTGCATATAGACAATACAAAAATAAATGAAAACAAAGAAAAAAGAAAGCAAAGACCTTTTCACTATTTAAATCCTGTATTTTTCTATATACAGTATATCATCATGCATAAGTTCCGTGATTTTTAAATGTGTTTCCTCTTGATACTTAAACCCCTTTACATTGCTTTTCCCTTTATTCCCTCCCTCCCTCTCCTCCTCCCTTCCTCCCTAATAAACATTTTCCCACACGACCCTTAGATCGCATAGTAGTGCATTTCATGTGATTAATGTGAAAAATAAAGAGTGAACTGTCTATATTTTTTAGACATGTGCACAACAAAAAAATTTGTTTATTTTCGTTTCGTTTTTTTCGTTTCCGAAAAAAATTGTTTATTTTCGTTTTGTTTTTTTCGTTTCCATTGATTCGTAATGATTCGTAAATTTGTAAGCCGTCGGTGTTCGTATTTGTAACGATTCGTACATTCGTAAGTCGTGGATGTTCGTATTTGTAACGATTCGTACATTCGTAAGAGTTATTTTTCGTTGATTCGTTTTTTCGTTAGTTTAATTTTCGTTTATTTCGAAATTCATACACATTCGTATTTATTCGTACATTCGTAACATTCGTAACATTCGTAGATTCATAATCGGAGCATAATTCATAATTTTATGTAATGTGTATGCTATTATTACATTTTAAGAGACACAGAAAATTACGAATCGAAAAAAAAAGTTACGAATGTACGAATTTTTTCGTTCAATCCATATGAAGCACGTTAAGTAACGCCATTGTAAGAGACACGGAAAATTACGAATCGAAAAAAAAAAGTTACGAATTTACGAATTTTTTTGTTCAATCCATTCGAGGCACGTTAAGCAGCACCATTGTAAGGGGCACGGAAAATTACCAATTCAACAAAAAAAAAAGTTACGAATGTACGAATTTTTTCGTTCATTTTCGTTGTTCCTGTTTTCGTTTTTCGGATTTTCTTCATTCGTACATTCGTTGTTTCTAATTTGTTTTTTCGGATTTTCGTTGTTTTTCGGATTCGTTCGATTCGAACGATTCGTTAATAGGATTCGTTCGATTCAAACGATTCGTTATTTGTTAAAATTTTTAGCAAATCATTCGTTCATTCGTACGAAAACGAACGGACGAAAATAACGATAAAAAACGAAAAACAAAAAAAAAAAACGAAACGAATTGCACATGTCTAATATTTTTCTTACAACACCCTTTTTCCACCCACCCTAGTACCTCATTAAACATGAATGAACAATATTTAACTTGTATATTTCCCATACAGTTTCTTTTCCCCTTCAACACTAAAAAAAAAAAAAACAACTGACAAATGCCATGTGATTTACTAACCAACCCCCCCCCCCCCCCATAAAAAAAAAAAAAAACACATACAATAAACAAACAACAAAAAAACAGCATCAAAAAATACCACAAAAGACAAATACAAAAAAATCCCTTTCACACCCTTCACTCGGCCCACATTAGGCCCATACCAAGGGCATTTAAAGTGATCTGTTTCAATGACCGGAGCACCCGCCTTCTCCCCATCCCCCTCTCAACCAAGGGAGGGGAGACAGATTAAAAAGAAAGCCGCCCAGGCCAACGCCCAGAAAACAGAAGTTTCACCAAAAACTATCTGGGCTGACCCCCTGGAGGAGGTACTCTATCTGGCACCCTATGTGCCCTTTCAATTGCAAAGAAAGGGGAACAAATTTCCTTCCCAAATTTCTCCACCAACCATTTTTCCATAAAATTTATGGGACTAGAGCCCTCACACCGCTCAGGTAGCCCCAGAATTCTCACATTGTTTCTGCACAGTCTATGTATTCGCCAAATCTTCCATTTTAAAGGCATATGCATTTAATTTATCGCCAATCATCTTTACTTCCTGTTTTAATGGGTTTAAATCATCCTCCACCACGCTCATTCTCCCTTCCAAAGCCGTTCGTTCACAAACTTTCTGTGCATTATGTCTTAAGAAATGCATCTCCTCTCTTATCCCCCTAAGTTGCTCAGTCATTTCATAGAGAAATGCTTTGCAAGAGTTCACTGACAGTAATACTTATTTTAATAAGATTTCATCCCCACTTCTAGCACCCTCCCCCAAAGCTGATGCTGGATCCTCCATTATTGATGGTATTTCTATATCTTTATCCATCTTTTGTTGGCCCTGACTTTTGCTAGTACTTGCCCCCCCCCCCCCATTTTTTAACTTGTAAGGAAGTGTAGCACTAACCCCTGAAGCAGCTGCTGAATTTGTTTGGGCCTGTACTCTGCTAGTGAACCCCCACTGACTTGGCTCAGTCCCCTTGACAAAGCTGTGGTGCAATGTTGGTGTGGAGCTAATGGTGAAGGATAACCCCACAATATACAATATAATAACAGTATACCTTTGTTATTACCTGGGTATCCAATGGCTCCACCTGCTGCTGAAACAGGAACAACACTCCACACTAAAGTACTTAACTAAAAATGTATATTTACTGAGATTAGTGTAAAGTGGTACTTACAGAATTTGCACTGTCACATCAACATAATGCAACAGCACAGTAGTTGAACATAACAGATTGTACCTGTACATTTATCCTAGATGACCTCTGAGAATGTGGCTCCAATTGGGACTGGTGCTCAGAGTGACAATGGCCTACTCTGGGCACCTTCCCACTTCTAGCACACTCTGGTGAATACAAGAACGAGAATGATAAATATAGCACAACACAACTACAAGGGAGCTCCCCCTACTTTAGTTCTAGGTGCAAGGCCTTGCAATACAAGGTGCAGTCTTTGATCTTATTTCTTATGCTAGCCATAGGTGTTGTAACAATTGTAATCCAAATGTGGAACAAGGGTTAACTTAAGATGAATATTAGAACTGTTCATGTAGTGTGATACACCTGCAGTTGCTTTGGAATAACACAGTGCTAATAGTATTGTGATGAATAGGCTTGAGGCCTGCTTGACTCAGTCTCGTTATTAAGTTCTCTTCCGTGGGACTACCGGTTAGGGTTGCCACCTTTTCTTCAAGCCAGACCCAAACACTTTAGCTGCGCATGGTAAAAAAAATGTTTTTGTAGTACATTAAATTCATTACCTTTGTACAATGCAATGAACGGCAATTTTTTATGTCGTATACATTATACATATAGTTTTGTGATTAAATAACATTTCTGGAGGGTATGATGGGGGCAGTATGTATGGGAGAGGAGTGTGGAGGGTATGATGGGGGTAGTATGTACAGGAGAGGAGTGCTGAGGGTATGATGGAGGCAGTATGTAAAGGAGAGGAGTGCGGTGGGTATGATGGGGACAGTATGTACAGGAGAGGAGTGCGGAGGATATGATGGAGGCAGTATGTAAGGGAGAGGAGTGCGGAGGGTATGATGGAGGAAGTATGTACAGGAGAGGCGTGCGGAGGGTATGATGGGGGCAGTATGTACAGGAGAGGAGTGCGATGGGTATGATGGGGGCAGTATGTACAGGAGAGGAGTGCGGAGGGTATGATGGGGGTAGTATGTACAAGAGAGGAGTGCAGAGGATATGATGGAGGCAGTATGTAAAGGAGAGGAGTGCGGAGGGTATGATGGAGGAAGTATGTACAGGAGAGGCGTGCGGAGGGTATGATGGGGGCAGTATGTACAGGAGAGGAGTGCGATGGGTATGATGGGGGCAGTATGTACAGGAGAGGAGTGCGGAGGGTATGATGGGGGTAATATGTACAAGAGAGGAGTGCAGAGGATATGATGGAGGCAGTATGTAAAGGAGAGGAGTGCGGAGGGTATGATGGAGGAAGTATGTACAGGAGAGGCGTGCGAAGGGTATGATGGGGGCAGTATGTACAGGAGAGGAGTGCAATGGGTATGATGGGGCAGTATGTACAGGAGAGGAGTGTGGAGGGTATGATGGGGGCAGTATGTACAGGAGAGGAGTGCGGAGGGTATGATGGGGCAGTATGTACAGGAGAGGAGTGCAATGGGTATGATGGGGCAGTATGTACAGGAGAGGAGTGTGGAGGGTATGATGGGGGCAGTATGTACAGGAGAGGAGTGCGGAGGGTATGATGGGGCAGTATGTACAGGAGAGGATTTCGGAAGGTATGATGGGGGCAGTATGTACAGGAGAGGAGTGTGGAGGGTATGATGGAGGCAGTATGTACAGGAGAGGAGTGCGGAGGGTATGATGGGGGGCAGTATGTATAGGAGAGGAGTGTGGAGGGTATGATGGAGGCAGTATGTACAGGAGAGGAGTGCGGAGGGTATGATGAGGGCAGTATGTGAAGGAGAGGAGTGCAGAGGGTATGATGGGGGCAGTATGTACAGGAGAGGAGTGCGATGGGTATGATGGGGCAGTATGTACAGGAGAGGAGTGCGATGGGTATGATGGGGGCAGTATGGGGAGGGATTACTTGCAGTGTCTGTGAGATGACCAGGGAATGATGTCCCTCAGCTGGGAGGTAGGAAGCAGCTCTGAGAGATGTCTGTATGAAGTGATATGGGGGTGATACAATCTGGGGGGAGTTGGGGGCTGAGAAGTGGTCAAGATAGTAATGTCTATAATAAAAAAAAGCTATTGTGGTCATCTACTGAAATATACAACAATACTACTCAATGAAAAAAATCTGTTATAAGATACTACCCCCAGTACTCTGTACATGCAGATGATGTGAAGGTAATTGATGACCATTCATAAAACCCATGTTATGCAGGCTCTGAGTCTGTACAATCAGAGGTGTACACTCACCACATACCCACAGGGTTAAGTGAATGGTTATACATGACTTCACATAATCTGGACAGAGGATGGGGGAAGTTTGTATAGATAAGTGTGCTGCTTGGGAGATACTGTGAGTTGGCTGGTAGGGATGAGCCGAACACCCCCGGGTTCGGTTCGCACCAGAACCTTCGAACGGACCGAAAGTTTGCGCGAATTTTCGAACCCTATTCGTTATAATGGACGCGAACGTTCGAAATCAAAATTGCTAATTACAATGGCCAATATGCATGTTAATGTCATAAAACAGGTTTGGGGACCCGGGTCCTGCCCCAGGGGACATATATCAATGCAAAAAGAACTTTTAAAAACTAACGTTTTTTCGGGAGCAGTCATTTTAATGATGCATAAAGTGAAAAAAAAAGTGAAATTTTCCTTTAAATATGGTACCTGGGGGGTATCTAAAGTATGCCTGTGAAGTGGCATGTGTTTCCCGTGTTTAGAACTGTCCTTGCACAAAATGACATTTGTAAAGGAAAAAAAGAAGCCATTTAAAACCACTTGCGGCTTTAAAGTCATGTCTTGTCCTGGCCGCCATATGGCTGAAAATCCTTGAGAAAAATGGCATGGCTACCCCATCACCCCCCCCCCCCCCACCCCAGCCCTTTTGGGTCTTGTATGGATATTAAAGGGGACCCCGCACCCACAATAAAACCCTATACCTACAACCCTATATACTCTGAACAGCAGTATATAGGTGGTGCAAACAAGACACGGACTGTAGGTTTGTTCTTAAGTAGAATCTGAACAGGTACATTATGAAGTGTAGCTCCATCCCAAAAAAATCTATTTTTAAGCTTTTTGGAGAACATAGGGAGGGGTTATCACCCCTGTAACATTTGCTGTCTTTGCACATCTGTTCAGAACATGTCACCTCACTTTCCGTCCCAATGACAAATGTCTTTGGAAAAGTGGGGTTTTAATTGAAACAAGGATTGGTGATAAAGCATCAGTAGAGAGGAGATACCTTTTTCCCAAATTAAATCTAACATGATAGAATTTCCCTTCCTAGGGGTAGATTTCCTCTCACTTCCTGCTTTCTCTTTCCGTTTGCAAGTAGGAGTCGTTTGTAAGTTGGATGTTTGAAAGTAGGGGCCTGCCGTATATACTCTGCAGAAATTTGCCCTATTAGATGTTGGTGTAGCCACAAGACTGGTGGGCACAGGAATGGGCCCTGCTGTGAGTTAATAGATCAAGATTTGTACTTGCATGCACCTGTTGAACCGGGCAGAAAAATTGGGCCTTTGGTGGTGGTGGTGGTGGTGGTGGTGGTGGACGGTGTTGCCACAAGACTGTAAGCCCTCACAGTTACTCTTGGTGGGCGCAGGAATGGGCCCTGCTGTGAGTTATTAGATCAAGATTTGTAATTGCATGCACCTGTTGAACAGGGCAGATAAATTGGGCCTTTGGTGGTGGTGGTGGTGGACGGTGTTGCCACAAGACTGTAGGCCCTCATAGTTACTCTTGGTGGGCGCAGGAATGGGCCCTGCTGTGAACTATTAGATCAAGATTTGTAATTACACGCCCCTGTTAAACAGGGGCTGAAAAATTGTGCCTTAGGCATTGGTGCTGGTGCCACAACACTGCAACCCCTCACAGACACTGTACTCTTAGCACAGCAATGAGACCTGTTGCAAAGCATTGCCTAAAAATTGTAATTACACGCCCCAACAGGGGCTGAAAAATTGTGCCTTAGGCACTGGTGCCACAACACTGCAACCCCTCACAGATACTGTACTTGGAGCACAGCAGTCACACCTGTTGCGAAGTATCTTTTTAAAAAATTGTAATTACACGCCCCTGTTACACAGGGGCTGAAAAATTGTGCCTTAGGCACTGGTGCTGGTGCCACAACACTGCAACCCCTCACAGACACTGTACTCTTAGCACAGCAATGAGACCTGTTGCAAAGCATTGCCTAAAAATTGTAATTACACGCCCCAACAGGGGCTGAAAAATTGTGCCTTAGGCACTGGTGCCACAACACTGCAACCCCTCACAGATACTGTACTTGGAGCACAGCAGTCACACCTGTTGCGAAGCATCTTTTTAAAAAATTGTAATTACACGCCCCTGTTAAACAGGGGCTGAAAAATTGTGCCTTAGGCATTGGTGCTGGTGCCACAACACTGCAACCCCTCACAGATACTGTACTCTTAGCACAGCAATGAGACCTGTTGTAAAGCATTGCCTAAAAATTGTAATTACACGCCCCAACAGGGGCTGAAAAATTGTGCCTTAGGCACTGGTGCTGGTGCCACAACACTGCAACCCCTCACAGATACTGTACTTGGAGCACAGCAGTCACACCTGTTGCGAAGCATCTTTTTAAAAAATTGTAATTACACGCCCCTGTTAAACAGGGGCTGAAAAATTGTGCCTTAGGCATTGGTGCTGGTGCCACAACACTGCAACCCCTCACAGACACTGTACTCTTAGCACAGCAATGAGACCTGTTGCAAAGCATTGCCTAAAAATTGTAATTACACGCCCCAACAGGGGCTGAAAAATTGTGCCTTAGGCACTGGTGCTGGTGCCACAACACTGCAACCCCTCACAGATACTGTACTTGGAGCACAGAAGTCACACGTGTTGCGAAGCATTTTTAAAAAAAATTGTAAGTACACGCCCCGGTTATACAGGGGCTGAAAAATTGTGCCTTAGGCACTGGTGTGGTGGCATGGATCATTGAGGAGGAGGAAGAGGATAGTCAGTGAACATAACAGGACAGTCACTCAGCATCAGCATAGGCAGTCTTGAAGGGATGTGACATTATAAATTATTCCGTTATATCCGCTTCAGGTGCCTGGTAGCTGGTGGTGATCCAAGACTGATTCATTTTTATGAAGGTCAGTCGATCAACCGAGTCGGTGGACAGGCGCACCCTATGGTCGGTGACAAATCCTCCAGCAGCACTGAATGTGCGTTCGGAAAGAACGCTGGAGGCAGGACAGGCCAGTAGCTCAATTGCATACTGTGCAAGCTCTGGCCAGTGATCCATCCTCAGGACCCAGTAAGCCAGAGGATTTTCGGTGGGAAAGGTGTCCAAGTCTGACCTTGCCCCTAGGTATTCCTGCACCATGTATATCAGACGCTGGCGATGGTTGCTGGAACCGATCATACCTTGGGGCTGCGGACTAAAAAATTGTCTGAACTCTGGTCAGACGTCCACCTTCCCCACCGCTCCTTCTGCTACTGACCGAAGCCTCAGCAACTCGTCGTCCAGGACCAGGAGTTTGTAACCTCCCAGTTTCTGGGAACGCGTTGCACAGACCTTTCTGCAAGGCCTCCCTGAGATGTCTCATCCTCTGCTCCCTCTGCGACGGCAAGATAAGGTCCGCAACCTTACCCTTGTACCGTGGATCAAGGAGAGTGGCCAGCCAGTAATGGTCCCTCTCCTTGATCCGAAGAACACGAGGATCCTTCCGCAGGCTTTGCAGGATCAGGGAGGCCATGCAGCGTAGGTTAGCTGAGGCATTCGGTCCGGAGTCTTCTGGGTCACTGAGGATGACATGATCGCCAGCCACCTCCTCCCAGCCACGTACAAGTCCACTGGTTTGTTGGGACTGTACATCATCCCTAAAAGACTGCTGCTGCTGATGCTGAGTGCCAGGCTCCACCTCCATGCTCACACAATCATCCTCCTCCTCCTCCTCATCCTCTTCCTGTGTGATGGGTGGGACAGAAGGAACACTGTTCGGATAAAGGGGGCCTTGAGAGGCAAGGAAGTCCTCCTCTTCCTGCCTCTGTTCTGCCTCAAGTGCCCTGTCCATTATACCACGCAGCGTATGCTCCAACAGGTGGACAAGAGGTACAGTGTCACTGATGCATGCACTGTCACTGCTCACCATCCTCGTGGCCTCCTCAAATGGTGAGAGGACAGTGCATGCATCCCTGATCATGCTCCACTGGCGTGGGGAAAAAAAGCCAAGCTCCCCTGACCCTGTCCTGGTGCCGTAGTCGCAAAGGTACTCATTGATGGCCCTCTGCTGCGTGTGCAGTCGCTGCAGCATGGCCAACGTTGAGTTCCACCTGGTGGGCATGTCACATATTAGGTGGTTCTTGGGCAGGTTCAGCTCCTTTTGCAGCTCAGTCAGCCGAGCACTGGCATTATAAGATCGGCGGAAATGCACACAGACTTTCCTGGCCTGCCTCAGGACATCCTGTAAGCCTGGGAACCTGCCCAAGAACCGCTGCACCACCAGGTTGAGCCTGGGTGAGCTGCCCCTGTCGCCGGGCAGAGAGGAGGTTGGTGCCATTGTCAGAAACGACCATTCCTGGCTTAAGCTGGCGTGGCGTCAACCACCTCTCGGCCTGTCCCTGCAGAGCTGCCAGAACCTCTGGCCCAGTGTGGCTCCTGTCCCCCAAACACACCAGCGCAAGCACGGCATGGCATCTTTTTGCCTGCGTACTTGCATAGCCCCTTGTAAGCCTACGGAGCACCGCTGGTTCCGAGGACAGAGCACTGGAGGAAGAAGAAGAGGAGGGGTTGAGGAGAGAGGTGTGTCACAACCAGTAGCAGTAGTAGCATTTTGGAGGCGTGGTGGCGGAACAACCTCCAACACTACTGCACCTTGTCCTGCATCCCTCCCAGCTGCCAATAGAGTGACCCAATGGGCCGTGAAAGAAAGGTAACGTCCCTGTCCATGCCTGCTGGACCATGAGTCAGCGGTAATATGCACCTTACCGCTGACCGCCCTGTCCAGCGAGGCATGGACATTGCCTTCCACCTTCCACATGCCTCCACATGAGACGGAATCGCCTTCCGTGAGAAAAAGTGGCGTTTGGGAACCTGCCACTGAGGAACCGCACATTGAACAAACTCACGGAAGGGGGCCGAGTCTACCAACTGAAAAGGCAGAAGTTGAAGTGCTAGCAATTTAGCCAAGCTAGCATTCAACCGCTGGGCATGTGGATGGCTGGGAGTGTACTTCTTTCGACGGTCCAGCAGCTGGGGCAGGGAAATTTGCCTGCTACAATCGGACGTCGGTGTACTGCAAGTACTTGGTTGTGACACACCTAATTCTACACCTTCAGTCCTCTCAGAGCAGCTTTCAGAGAGGACTGAAGATGTAGTGGGGATGGAGATCCCAGCTGATGAGGAGCAAGGAGAGGTCCGCTTTGTTCTTTGGTGTGCTTGCCAACGAGCTGCATGGCAGGTCGACATATGTCTGCTCATGCTTGTGGTGCCCAAGCGGCTGATGTTTTGGCCACGCGAGATACGCTTGAGACAAATATTGCAAATAGCAGTGGTGCGATCTGATGCACTCGTCTCAAAAAAGGCCCACACCAAAGAACTTTTCTGATAATGTGCAGAGGCAGCGCCCTGCACAGGCGGAGCTCTGTTGTACAGTTGCTGTGCTGGCCTCTAGCTGGCCTCCAGGGGGCATCCTGCCTCGTTAGACATGTGACGCCGCATCCTCCTCCTCCTCATCCTCCTCCTCCTCATCCTCTCTCCCTTCAGGCACCCACGTGGAGTCAGTGACCTCATCATCCGCTCCCTCTTCACCACTAGAGCAAAGCTGGCAGTAAGCTGCAGCTGGTGGAACAGTACTGCCAGATGGCTGTCCTTCAGCATCCCCTCTCTCTGCGCGCACACTACTGACTTCCTCAAGCTGGGTATCATCATCCGAGCCTTCGAATCGTTGGGCATCCTCCTGGAGTATGTACCCAACACTGTGCTCAAAGAGTTCGGAGGACTCCTCAGGAGGACATGGTGGGTCTAGGGAAGGGGTGGCTGATGATGCCATTGAGTACGCGTTGGCAGCTGCTCTGCCAGTACCCTGAGCCTGGGTGAGAGAGGATGAGGAGGATGAGGAGGGCTTGGTCATCCATTCTACCAAGCCTTCAGCATGATGCGGCTCCACATGTCCAGCTGCCGAAAACAAAGACGAGCGTGTCCCATGGCCACGTGCTGATGACGATGCACGACCACGGCCACGGCCAGCACTGTTGTCTCTAGAAACAGAGCCTGCCTGCCCTGTGTTCTTGCCTATGCACGCTCTGCCTCCCCTTGGCGGTCTTCCAGGCATTGTAGTCGGTAGTGTATATAGTATAAAAAATAGAGCTCCTATGTGTGCTCACAACACACTGTAGGTCCTATGGGTGCTGACACTAACACACTATAGGTACTATGTGTGCTGCTGACAAGAAAATATAGGAGCTCTGTGTGATGCCACTAACACACTAGAAGTCCTATGGGTGCATCTGCAAAGAAAATATAGGAGCTCTGTGTGATGCCACTAACACACTAGAAGTCCTGTGGGTGCTGCTGAGAAGAAAATATAGGAGCTCTGTGTGATGCCACTAACACACAATTGAAGTCCTATGGGTGCTTCTGGGAAGAAAATATAGGAGCTCTGTGTGATGCCACTAACACACTAGAAGTCCTGTGGGTGCTGCTGAGAAGAAAATATAGGAGCTCTGTGTGATGCCACTAACACACAATTGAAGTCCTATGGGTGCTTCTGGGAAGAAAATATAGGAGCTCTGTGTGATGCCACTAACACACTAGAAGTCCTGTGGGTGCTGCTGAGAAGAAAATATAGGAGCTCTGTGTGATGCCACTAACACACTAGAAGTCCTATGGGTGCTTCTGGGAAGAAAATATAGGAGCTCTGTGTGATGCCACTAACACACTAGAAGTCCTATGGGTGCTTCTGCAAAGAAAATATGGGAGCTCTGTGTGATGCCACTAACACACTAGAAGTCCTGTGGGTGCTGCTGAGAAGAAAATATAGGAGCTCTGTGTGATGCCACTAACACACTAGAAGTCCTATGGGTGCTTCTGCGAAGAAAATATAGGAGCTCTATGTGATGCCACTAACACACTAGAAGTCCTATGGGTGCTTCTGGGAAGAAAATATAGGAGCTATGTGTGATGCCACTAACACACTAGAAGTCCTGTGGGTGCTGCTGAGAAGAAAATATAGGAGCTCTGTGTGATGCCACTAACACACAATTGAAGTCCTATGGGTGCTTCTGGGAAGAAAATATAGGAGCTCTGTGTGATGCCACTAACACACTAGAAGTCCTGTGGGTGCTGCTGAGAAGAAAATATAGGAGCTCTGTGTGATGCCACTAACACACAATTGAAGTCCTATGGGTGCTTCTGGGAAGAAAATATAGGAGCTCTGTGTGATGCCACTAACACACTAGAAGTCCTATGGGTGCTTCTGCAAAGAAAATATGGGAGCTCTGTGTGATGCCACTAACACACAATTGAAGTCCTATGGGTGCTTCTGGGAAGAAAATATAGGAGCTCTGTGTGATGCCACTAACACACAATTGAAGTCCTATGGGTGCTTCTGGGAAGAAAATATAGGAGCTCTGTGTGATGCCACTAACACACTAGAAGTCCTGTGGGTGCTGCTGAGAAGAAAATATAGGAGCTCTGTGTGATGCCACTAACACACTAGAAGTCCTATGGGTGCTTCTGGGAAGAAAATATAGGAGCTCTGTGTGATGCCACTAACACACTAGAAGTCCTATGGGTGCTTCTGCAAAGAAAATATGGGAGCTCTGTGTGATGCCACTAACACACTAGAAGTCCTGTGGGTGCTGCTGAGAAGAAAATATAGGAGCTCTGTGTGATGCCACTAACACACTAGAAGTCCTATGGGTGCTTCTGCGAAGAAAATATAGGAGCTCTATGTGATGCCACTAACACACTAGAAGTCCTATGGGTGCTTCTGGGAAGAAAATATAGGAGCTCTGTGTGATGCCACTAACACACTAGAAGTCCTGTGGGTGCTGCTGAGAAGAAAATATAGGAGCTCTGTGTGATGCCACTAACACACAATTGAAGTCCTATGGGTGCTTCTGGGAAGAAAATATAGGAGCTCTGTGTGATGCCACTAACACACTAGAAGTCCTATGGGTGCTTCTGGGAAGAAAATATAGGAGCTCTGTGTGATGCCACTAACACACTAGAAGTCCTGTGGGTGCTGCTGAGAAGAAAATATAGGAGCTCTGTGTGATGCCACTAACACACTAGAAGTCCTATGGGTGCTTCTGCGAAGAAAATATAGGAGCTCTGTGTGATGCCACTAACACACTAGAAGTCCTATGGGTGCTTCTGGGAAGAAAATATAGGAGCTCTGTGTGATGCCACTAACACACTAGAAGTCCTGTGGGTGCTGCTGAGAAGAAAATATAGAAGCTCTGTGTGATGCCACTAACACACAATTGAAGTCCTATGGGTGCTTCTGGGAAGAAAATATAGGAGCTCTGTGTGATGCCACTAACACACTAGAAGTCCTGTGGGTGCTTCTGGGAAGAAAATATAGGAGCTATGTGTGATGCCACTAACACACTAGAAGTCCTGTGGGTGCTGCTGAGAAGAAAATATAGGAGCTCTGTGTGATGCCACTAACACACAATTGAAGTCCTATGGGTGCTTCTGGGAAGAAAATATAGGAGCTCTGTGTGATGCCACTAACACACTAGAAGTCCTGTGGGTGCTGCTGAGAAGAAAATATAGGAGCTCTGTGTGATGCCACTAACACACAATTGAAGTCCTATGGGTGCTTCTGGGAAGAAAATATAGGAGCTCTGTGTGATGCCACTAACACACTAGAAGTCCTATGGGTGCTTCTGCAAAGAAAATATGGGAGCTCTGTGTGATGCCACTAACACACAATTGAAGTCCTATGGGTGCTTCTGGGAAGAAAATATAGGAGCTCTGTGTGATGCCACTAACACACAATTGAAGTCCTATGGGTGCTTCTGGGAAGAAAATATAGGAGCTCTGTGTGATGCCACTAACACACTAGAAGTCCTGTGGGTGCTGCTGAGAAGAAAATATAGGAGCTCTGTGTGATGCCACTAACACACTAGAAGTCCTATGGGTGCTTCTGGGAAGAAAATATAGGAGCTCTGTGTGATGCCACTAACACACTAGAAGTCCTATGGGTGCTTCTGCAAAGAAAATATGGGAGCTCTGTGTGATGCCACTAACACACTAGAAGTCCTGTGGGTGCTGCTGAGAAGAAAATATAGGAGCTCTGTGTGATGCCACTAACACACTAGAAGTCCTATGGGTGCTTCTGCGAAGAAAATATAGGAGCTCTATGTGATGCCACTAACACACTAGAAGTCCTATGGGTGCTTCTGGGAAGAAAATATAGGAGCTCTGTGTGATGCCACTAACACACTAGAAGTCCTGTGGGTGCTGCTGAGAAGAAAATATAGGAGCTCTGTGTGATGCCACTAACACACAATTGAAGTCCTATGGGTGCTTCTGGGAAGAAAATATAGGAGCTCTGTGTGATGCCACTAACACACTAGAAGTCCTATGGGTGCTTCTGGGAAGAAAATATAGGAGCTCTGTGTGATGCCACTAACACACTAGAAGTCCTGTGGGTGCTGCTGAGAAGAAAATATAGGAGCTCTGTGTGATGCCACTAACACACTAGAAGTCCTATGGGTGCTTCTGCGAAGAAAATATAGGAGCTCTGTGTGATGCCACTAACACACTAGAAGTCCTATGGGTGCTTCTGGGAAGAAAATATAGGAGCTCTGTGTGATGCCACTAACACACTAGAAGTCCTGTGGGTGCTGCTGAGAAGAAAATATAGAAGCTCTGTGTGATGCCACTAACACACAATTGAAGTCCTATGGGTGCTTCTGGGAAGAAAATATAGGAGCTCTGTGTGATGCCACTAACACACTAGAAGTCCTGTGGGTGCTGCTGAGAAGAAAATATAGGAGCTCTGTGTGATGCCACTAACACACTAGAAGTCCTATGGGTGCTTCTGGGAAGAAAATATGAGAGCTCTGTGTGATGCCACTAACACACAATTGAAGTCCTATGGGTGCTTCTGGGAAGAAAATATAGAAGCTCTGTGTGATGCCACTAACACACTAGAAGTCCTATGGGTGCTTCTGGAAGAAAATATGGGAGCTCTGTGTGATGCCACTAACATACTAGAAGTCCTATGGGTGCTTCTGGGAAGAAAATATAGGAGCTCTGTGTGATGCCACTAACACACTAGAAGTCCTGTGGGTGCTGCTGAGAAGAAAATATAGGAGCTCTGTGTGATGCCACTAACACACAATTGAAGTCCTATGGGTGCTTCTGGGAAGAAAATATAGGAGCTCTGTGTGATGCCACTAACACACTAGAAGTCCTGTGGGTGCTGCTGAGAAGAAAATATAGGAGCTCTGTGTGATGCCACTAACACACTAGAAGTCCTATGGGTGCTTCTGGGAAGAAAATATAGGAGCTCTGTGTGATGCCACTAACACACTAGAAGTCCTGTGGGTGCTGCTGAGAAGAAAATATAGGAGCTCTGTGTGATGCCACTAACACACTAGAAGTCCTATGGGTGCTTCTGGGAAGAAAATATGGGAGCTCTGTGTGATGCCACTAACACACTAGAAGTCCTATGGGTGCTGCTGAGAAGAAAATATAGGACCTCTGTGTGATGCCACTAACACACAATTGAAGTCCTATGGGTGCTTCTGGGAAGAAAATATAGGAGCTCTGTGTGATGCCACTAACACACTAGAAGTCCTGTGGGTGCTGCTGAGAAGAAAATATAGGAGCTCTGTGTGATGCCACTAACACACTAGAAGTCCTATGGGTGCTTCTGGGAAGAAAATATGGGAGCTCTGTGTGATGCCACTAACACACTAGAAGTCCTGTGGGTGCTGCTGAGAAGAAAATATAGGAGCTCTGTGTGATGCCACTAACACACAATTGAAGTCCTATGGGTGCTTCTGGGAAGAAAATATAGGAGCTCTGTGTGATGCCACTAACACACTAGAAGTCCTGTGGGTGCTGCTGAGAAGAAAATATAGGAGCTCTGTGTGATGCCACTAACACACTAGAAGTCCTATGGGTGCTTCTGGAAGAAAATATAGGAGCTCTGTGTGATGCCACTAACACACTAGAAGTCCTATGGGTGCTTCTGGGAAGAAAATATAGGAGCTCTGTGTGATGCCACTAACACACTAGAAGTCCTGTGGGTGCTGCTGAGAAGAAAATATAGGAGCTCTGTGTGATGCCACTAACACACAATTGAAGTCCTATGGGTGCTTCTGGGAAGAAAATATAGGAGCTCTGTGTGATGCCACTAACACACTAGAAGTCCTGTGGGTGCTGCTGAGAAGAAAATATAGGAGCTCTGTGTGATGCCACTAACACACTAGAAGTCCTATGGGTGCTTCTGGGAAGAAAATATAGGAGCTCTGTGTGATGCCACTAACACACTAGAAGTCCTGTGGGTGCTGCTGAGAAGAAAATATAGGAGCTCTGTGTGATGCCACTAACACACTAGAAGTCCTATGGGTGCTTCTGGAAGAAAATATGGGAGCTCTGTGTGATGCCACTAACACACTAGATGTCCTATGGGTGCTGCTGAGAAGAAAATATAGGAGCTCTGTGTGATGCCACTAACACACTAGAAGTCCTATGGGTGCTTCTGGAAGAAAATATGGGAGCTCTGTGTGATGCCACTAACACACTCGAAGTCCTATGGGTGCTTCTGGGAAGAAAATATAGGAGCTCTGTGTGATGCCACTAATACACTAGAAGTCCTGTGGGTGCTGCTGAGAAGAAAATATAGGAGCTCTGTGTGATGTCACTAACACACTAGAAGTCCTATGGGTGCTTCTGGGAAGACAATATGGGAGCTCTGTGTGATGCCACTAACACACTAGAAGTCCTATGGGTGCTGCTGAGAAGAAAATATAGGAGCTCTGTGTGATGCCACTAACACACTAGAAGTCCTATGGGTGCTTCTGGGAAGAAAATATGGGAGCTCTGTGTGATGCCACTAACACACAATTGAAGTCCTATGGGTGCTTCTGGGAAGAAAATATAGAAGCTCTGTGTGATGCCACTAACACACTAGAAGTCCTATGGGTGCTTCTGGGAAGAAAATATGGGAGCTCTGTGTGATGCCACTAACACACTAGAAGTCCTATGGGTGCTTCTGGGAAGAAAATATGGGAGCTCTGTGTGATGCCACTAACACACTAGAAGTCCTATGGGTGCTTCTGGAAGAAAATATGGGAGCTCTGTGTGATGCCACTAACACACTAGAAGTCCTATGGGTGCTTCTGGGAAGAAAATATGGGAGCTCTGTGTGATGCCACTAACACACTAGAAGTCCTATGGGTGCTTCTGGGAAGAAAATATGGGAGCTCTGTGTGATGCCACTAACACACTAGAAGTCCTATGGGTGCTTCTGGGAAGAAAATATGGGAGCTCTGTGTGATGCCACTAACACACTCGAAGTCCTATGGGTGCTTCTGGGAAGAAAATATAGGAGCTCTGTGTGATGCCACTAACACACTAGAAGTCCTGTGGGTGCTGCTGAGAAGAAAATATAGGAGCTCTGTGTGATGCCACTAACACACTAGAAGTCCTATGGGTGCTTCTGGGAAGAAAATATGGGAGCTCTGTGTGATGCCACTAACACACTAGAAGTCCTATGGGTGCTTCTGGAAGAAAATATGGGAGCTCTGTGTGATGCCACTAACACACTAGAAGTCCTATGGGTGCTTCTGGGAAGAAAATATGGGAGATCTGTGTGATGCCACTCACACACTAGAAGTCCTATGGGTGCTTCTGGGAAGAAAATATGGGAGCTCTGTGTGATGCCACTAACACACTAGAAGTCCTATGTGTGCTTCTGGGAAGAAAATATGGGAGCTCTGTGTGATGCCACTAACACACTAGAAGTCCTATGGGTGCTTCTGGGAAGAAAATATGGGAGCTCTGTGTGATGCCACTAACACACTAGAAGTCCTATGGGTGCTTCTGGGAAGAAAATATGGGAGCTCTGTGTGATGCCACTAACACACTAGAAGTCCTATGGGTGCTTCTGGGAAGAAAATATAGGATCTCTGTGTGATGCCACTAACACACTAGAAGTCCTGTGGGTGCTGCTGAGAAGAAAATATAGGAGCTCTGTGTGATGCCACTAACACACTAGAAGTCCTATGGGTGCTTCTGGGAAGAAAATATGGGAGCTCTGTGTGATGCCACTAACACACTAGAAGTTCTATGGGTGCTTCTGGGAAGAAAATATGGGAGTTCTGTGTGATGCCACTAACACACTAGAAGTCCTATGGGTGCTTCTGGGAAGAAAATATGGGAGCTCTGTGTGATGCCACTAACACACTAGAAGTCCTATGGGTGCTTCTGGGAAGAAAATATGGGAGCTCTGTGTGATGCCACTAACACACTAGAAGTCCTATGGGTGCTGCTGAGAAGAAAATATAGGAGCTCTGTGTGATGCCACTAACACACTAGAAGTCCTATGGGTGCTTCTGGGAAGAAAATATGGGAGCTCTGTGTGATGCCACTAACACACTAGAAGTCCTATGGGTGCTTCTGGGAAGAAAATATGGGAGCTCTGTGTGATGCCACTAACACACTGGAAGTCCTATGGGTGCTTCTGGGAAGAAAATATGGGAGCTCTGTGTGATGCCACTAACACACTAGAAATCCTATGGGTGCTTCTGGAAAGAAAATATGGGAGCTCTGTGTGATGCCACTAACACACAATTGAAGTCCTATTGGTGCTTCTGGGAAGAAAATATGGGAGCTCTGTGTGATGCCACTAACACACTAGAAGTCCTATGGGTGCTTCTGGGAAGAAAATATAGGAGCTCTGTGTTGTAGTGATCTTGATTGGCCAAGCGTGCGGGGTCACAGTGCATGCTTGGCCAATCATCAGCCAGCAATGCACTGCGCCGGCCGCGCCGGACGCAATGCATTGCGGGGCCGCTCGCATCACACGAATGTGATGCGAACGGCCCAAATAGTTCTGGGCTCGCCGAGCGAGCGAACGCCCGGTGCTCGATGCGAACGTGGGTTCGCATCGAGCACCAGGCTCATCCCTATTGGCTGGTACTGTGATCATCGGGCTGCAGACTCCCCCCTCCCCCCACACTCACTCACTGTCTCTTCCCATTCTGCTTGTCTTAACTCTTCAATGCAGAAATCCTCCTGGAACTTTGCACCCATTGAAACTTTCCTTACTTAAAAAAAAGTCAGCTCACCTCCTAGTGAAGAGCAGCCCGACAGCAGCTCCAGTGATCTCCTCAGCTCCGCCCCCCTCTTCTCTCAGAACACGGGACTAGTGATTGGAGAGGGGGGGGGCAGAGATAACAGAGAACCTACAGGAGCCTGGAGGGGGGGGATAGAAGGGAGCTTCAGATTCCCAACACACACACCATCACAGTGTGTGTATTTAGTGAGAAGCAATGACACTGCCGTTGTGACTGTCTCCACAGTGGCAATTATGCTAATGAAGCTCCCCCTCTGCCAGAATGTTCTGTCCGGGTTTCAGGCAGTCTGAAACCCGGACAGATGATTCAGAACCCGGACTGTCCGGGTGAATCCCGTACAGGTGGCAACTGGTCCCAGCAACACTGTGTTAAAGTCTAGGTGTATGAAAGTGCATAAGAAACTGTGGGCAACAGCCCTCTCACCAAACTGGGTCTGAAAAGTAGAAACAGCTCCGCTCCACTGGTCTCAGTCTATTTGCTGCGGCCACGCCGTCATGCTGTTCTGCTTTACAAGGTCACCAGGAGTTCTCAGTTACCTCCATCAGGGTGCCTCTGGATCCTTCCCGATCCGACCACACTGCTGTCTCAGCACGCTGTGGTGTGAAGTCCTCCTCTGGCTTCAGATTGCTGCTCCGCACCCGAGCAAGCCTCAGTGCTGTGGGATACACACATCCACAGCTCCTTGCAGGCAGGCCATGCATCCAGAAGAGAAAGAATATGGCCGTGCGGGCCCTTTTATAGCCTACCCAGCATGCAGTTCAGTAAAGGGTGATCATGGGTAGGTCATTTGGCATTCTGGGTAGGTCATAGCAAAATGTAAACAGAACAGTCACTTCCTGTTATTCTGTTAATGCTATAGAAAGGAAAATAATTCCAATAAGTCCATTTCCTGTTATTGGTCGCTAGATGGCGCCAAATACTAATCTATAACATTGTCCATAGGCTTACATTGCATTGACATTAACATTGTACTAGTAGGAAAAATGCCCGCGCTACAGAAGTTTGAAGATCTTTGACTGGTGTATTACATCATTTTCTAATTTTGCTGCTGTTTCCACCCATTCTCTATTGGACTTCAGGCCAAACTCTCCTCTCCTTTTATCGTTCAGGAGTTTTACCAGCCACAAATATAGTTTAAACCTGTTTTTATGGTTAACATAAACGGTAAATGTTGCTCCCTTAGCGCCTCAACAGTTCACAGCCAGCATATCAATAAAGAGCAGAATTCAAACTGCAACTAAAATACATGAGGTGATCCTTAAAGAAAATTTTCTGCTGTTTTTATTGCTGTTAAGATTGTCCCACAAGCCAGCTCTCTTTCAGTCTCCCACACTGAATTTGAAGCTGATTTTGTGTTTGAGCCTGGGTTCAGACTAGTGCGGTGCAAATTGAAGGCCCTGCGTGACTGCGCAGTGAAACGTCGGCTGTTCTGCGGATTGTACGCGTTTTAGGTGCGAATCAGCTGCAAATTCATTAGTAACCCTTCCTGTCTAATTTGAGTTGCTAATTTTGAGCTGACCAAGCACTTTTGCTGATTGTCTGGCTGCTTATAAAATCTGGTAGGTCTGTGTACACTTCCTGGTTGTCCAGCAGTCTGTACCTGTGGGACTCCTCCATTGCTAGATAAAGCTGGTATGTGCACAATGTTTACAGCATGTGGCCTGGCACAGATTTGGGGGTGACCAGATGCTGTTTGTTAAAATCTAATAAATTCAATTAATGTACACCATATAAAAAAATACAGGACAGCATCTACAGGTAGTAAAAGGTAATAAAGAAACTTAAATTTGTCAGCCTGAACTTGGGAAGAGCACCTGTTCCACTCTGGCAAGAGGTCTCTGGCAATGTCCTGCCATGCACGTTTTTTGACAACGTTGTCCTTATATTTAGGATGCCGGGTGTCATAAATCATGGGTTTCTCCCTCACAAGTCTGATCAACTCCTCACAATCCACAACTTCTTTCGCCTTTGATGACGCTTTTCGTCCTCTTTTCGACATGCTGGTTCCAGTCCGGATTTCAAAACACACAGGGGAGGAACAGGAAGAAGGGGAGGTGTTGGAGTGGAATTTCTGTTCACAACCCAAGCCAGATGCGAATCAGATGCGTGCCCATAGAAGATAATGGGCCTGAATTCGCACCTGATCCGCCCCGCACCGCACCAAAGTCGGTTGCGATTTTTCTGCAATGCGCAGTGCGCATGCACCGGACATATGTGAACATGCCTCATTGAAAACAATGGGTTTTGAAATGTCCTGCGAATTCGCAGTGTTTTCCACCGCTGCGAATTCGCAATAGTGTGAACCCAGGCTTAAACATAAAAGTCCTTAGAACTAGTAGTTAGTTCCTCACATCTTGTATTAAGGATCATAGTTACATAGTTACATAGTTAGTTAGGTTGAAAAAAGACACAAGTCCATCCAGTTCAACCACAAATAAAAAATAAATAAATAAAAAAATATATATATACATATATATCATACAATCCCATATACCCCATTCTATACCCACAGTTGATCCAGAGGAAGGCAAAAAAAACCCAGCAGAGCATTCTCCAATTTGCTAAAGCAGGGGAAAAAATTCCTTCCTGATCCCCCGAGAGGCAATCGGATTTTCCCTGGATCAACTTTACCTATAAATGTCAGTACCCAGTTATATTATGTACATCAGACTCAATTTGAATTGTTGTTGCACAAAGAGGAGCAGGAAGCAAAGAGAAAACAAACTTTTCACCTATCATCCAGTACTGCAGGAGTTAATCCACCAACTCTCGGTGATACTTTGCCATTAGGACTGCAGCTCCCTGCCAGCCTCTCATACTGTTTCTTAGGGCTGATTCAATGCTTAGTATAAAAAATAAACAAAAATAAAATAAATGTTTCTCCTTTAGCACAGCCAACATTTTCATAGTAAACTCAGTCCAGGCTAGCAGCATGAAAAACTAATCAGGGAAAGCAAAGATTGAGAGAGGAGGAAGGGCTTTCACCTGTATCCAGCATCCATAATTTATCCTCAAAAGCTGTTTATATGTGTAGCTGCCATAACCCCTTGAGGAGCGGCCTTGACTTTTGGGCTTACCAGTAGGGATGAGCCGAACACCCCCCCGTTCGGCTCGCACCAGAACCCGCGAACGGACCTAAAGTCTGTGCGAGCTTTAGAACCCTATTAGTTATAATGGATGCGAACGTTCGAAATTAAAAGTGCTCATTTTAAAGGCTAATATGCATGTTAATGTCATAAAAAGTGTTTGGGGACCTGGGTCCTGCCCCAGGGGACATGTATCAATGCAAATTTTTTTTTTAAAAACAGCCGTTTTTTCAGGAGCAGTGATTTTAATAATGCTTAAATTGAAACAATAAAAGTGTAATATTCCTTTAAATTTCGTACCTGGGGGGTGTCTATAGTATGCCTGTAAAGGGGCGCATGTTTCCCGTGTTTAGAACTGTCTCTGCGCAAAGTGTAATTTTTGAAAGTAAAAAAGCTATTTAAAATCACTCGCGGCTAATGTTAATTCACGGCTCCCGTAACTCAGAGAACAGTGATTCATTGAAACTCATTCATAAAAAAAAGTCATTGATAAAAAATAAAAAAAATAAAAAAAAAATGAAAAAAAAAAAGCGTAGGGGTCCCCCCAAATTCAATAACCAGGCCCTTCAGGTCTGGGATGGATATTAAGGGAAACCCCAGCCAAAAAAAAAATGGCGTAGGGTCCCCCTCAAAATCCATACCAGACCCTTGAGGTCTGGTATGGATTTTAAGGATAACCCTAGCCCAAAAAAATGGCGTGGGGTCCCCCTCAAAATCCATACCAGACCCTTATCCGAGCACGCAACCTGGCAGGCCGCAGGAAAAGAGGGGGGGACGAGAGCGGGCCACATGCCCTCAACATTGGGAGGATGCTTTGGGGGTCTAAGATCCCTAAAGCACCTTGTCCCCATGTTGATGAGGACAAGGGCCTCTTCCCCACAACCGTGCTCGGTGGTTGTGGGGGTCTGCGGGCGGGGGGCTTATCGGAATCTGGAAGCCCCCTTTAACAAGGGGACCCCCAGATCCTGGCCCCCCCCCTGTGTGAAATGGTAAGGGGGTACAAAAGTACCCCTACCATTTCACCAAAAAAGTGGCAAAAATGGTAAAAATGACAGGAGACAGTCTTTGACAATTCCTTTATTAAAATCTTCTTTCTTCTTTCTTCATCCTTCGGATTCTTCATCTTCTCCTTCCTTCATCTTCTTCCATCTTCTTCTTCCATTTTCTTCTTCCTCCGATCCGCTTCTTCTTGCGCTGGTCTTCTCGTCCTTCTCGTCCGGCATCTTCTTCCGTCGGCGTCGGCGTCGGTGTCGGTGTCTTCTTGGGCCGCTCCGCGCAATGGGATGCTCCCGCTGTGTGAGGCTCCGCTCCATCTGACAGGTCTTTTAAAACGGAGGGCACCTGGTGACCCCGCCCCCCTCTGACGTCATGGGGAAAGCCATCATGGAATTCCCCATGACGTCCCTGTGCGTCAGAGGGGGCGGGGTCACCAGGTGCCCTCCATTATAAAAGACCTGTCAGACGGAGCGGAGCCTCACACAGCGGGAGCCTCCCATTGCGCGGAGCGGCCCAAGAAGAGACAGAGACACCGACGCCGACGCCGACGGAAGAAGATGCCGGACGAGAAGGACGAGAAGACCAGCGCAAGAAGAAGCGGATCGGAGGAAGAAGAAAATGGAAGAAGAAGATGGAAGAAGATGAAGGAAGGAGAAGATGAAGAAACCGAAGGATGAAGAAAGAAGAAAGAAGATTTTAATAAAGGAATTGTCAAAGACTGTCTCCTGTAATTTTTTACCATTTTTGCCACTTTTTTGGTGAAATGGTAGGGGTACTTTTGTACCCCCTTACCATTTCACACAGGGGGGGGGGCCGGGATCTGGGGGTCCCCTTGTTAAAGGGGGCTTCCAGATTCCGATAAGCCCCCCGCCCGCAGACCCCCACAACCACCGGGGCACGGTTGTGGGGAAGAGGCCCTTGTCCTCATCAACATGGGGACAAGGTGCTTTAGGGGTCTTAGACCCCCAAAGCATCCTCCCAATGTTGAGGGCATGTGGCCTAGTAAGGTTCAGGCGAGAGGGGGGGCCGCTCTCGCCCCCCCCTCTTTTCCTGCGGCCTGCCAGGTTGCGTGCTCGGATAAGGGTCTGGTATGGATTTTGAGGGGGACCCCACGCCATTTTTTTTTGGCAAGGGTTCCCCTTAAAATCCATACCAGACCTCAAGGGTCTGGTATGGATTTTGAGGGGGACCCTACGCCATTTTTTTTTTTTTTTTTTGGCTGGGGTTCCCCTAATATCCATCCCAGACCTGAAGGGCCTGGTTATTGAATTTGGGGGACCCCTACGCTTTTTTTTTTTTTTTTTATTAATGAATGACAGTTCTCTGTGTTACAGGAGCCATCAATTCATTAGCCGCAAGTGATTTTAAATAGCTTTTTTCCTGCAAAAATGACACTTTTTTGCAGGGAAAGTTCTAAGCACAGGAAACCTGCCCCCTTCACAGGCCACCTATAGACACCCCCCAGATGTGATACTGCAATGCTGTTCTAACAGCATGCACACACATATCCCCAGAAATAAAGCACATATTGTCAGCAGCACACTGACACGCTGACACTGTCTGAAACATAATATGCGAGGCCGCCGGCACGGCGGCCTCTTATACCGTGGGGCGTGTACTAAAGCCCCTGAGCTATAATTGGCTACAGGCATCCTGCCTGTAGCCAATTATGGCTCTCCTCGCTGCCGGCGCTGTGATTGGCCAAGCATGCGGGGTCACAGTGCATGCTTGGCCAATCATCAGCCAGCATTGCACTGCGCGGGCCGCAATGCATTGCGGGGCCGCTCGCATCACACGAATTTGATGCGAGCGGCCCCAATAGTTCTGGGCTCGCCGAGCGAGCGAACACCCGGTGCTCGATTCGAACATGGGTTCGAATCGAACACCGGGCTCATCCTTACTTACCAGTTACCTCCTCGTGGCTTGTCGGTGATTTGTCTAGGGGTTCCCAGGGTTAGTACCCAACGACTTCAGATGCTGACACATAAAAGTCCTTTTCAAGGTTTTTATTTTGCGGTGGTAACATCCAAAATAACACAGTCTCAGATGGGAATAGAGGGCACGGGTGATAAACTCAGGCACCTTGAACTGCTGACATACACTGAATGTCTCTAATCAACCCAGAGAGTAGCCACTCGCAGCTGGGCGCTTCACTGTCGGGTAAACCTCTAGCCAGCAAAAGTCTCTGCCACAGACTAAATTGTAACTGAAGATGAATGGGAACCTTTCTCACAGTACCTGGAACTTTCTCTGTCTCCTTGGCAGTACTGTTGAAGTGTGGATCCTTTAGTGTCCATACAACTCAGCTCCCAGGCTCTTACTGAGCAGCCAGCTTGTTGGCCCTCCTCCGAAGAGTCCTCCCCTGGTCACTTGTACGAGTTGCTGTGTCCCTCCAATACCGAGAGCACACCAGGACTCCTTTGAATCCTCCTTCAGTTACTGGGCCTCAGACTAGCCAGACCATGAGGGCCTCTGGGGTTGGTCGGATTGACCATGCTTTCGGGACGGCAAACGCTCCTAGGCCCGGGACTCCTCGCGGGGCTGCCCCGGACCAAAACCAGGAACCAAAGCTGTGGCCGAACCCCGAACACATGACTTCAGCCCCTTAAGTACCCCTTCCCAGACTACGCAGCAGGGCCAGACGTGCCCACTGATTGGCTCTGGGAAAGATTGGTACCCAAGACATCCAACCAGGCCTGGTTCTCAGCCTGTCATACGTGCCTCACTGCACCTATGACCAGGCGGAACCTTAGTACTGCCCAGTCAGACTGATGCCAAAGTAATTCCTGCACAATTAACCCTCAGAACTCCATTACAGTTCTGAGGAAAAACTAAATTTCCACTAATAGCGCACACTTGTTGAAGTGTGACCGCTACATATGTTTAGGATAAATGATATCTGTTACTCCTGTAGCGGCCATAACCCTCGATGGGGCGGCCTTGACTTTTGGGCTTAGAGGTTACCTCCGCTTGGCTTGTTCTTCCAGGTCTAGGGGTTCCCAGAGTTAGTACCCAACGACTTTGGACGCTGACACCATAAAAGTCCTTTAGAAAGGTTTTTATTTGCAGGGGTAACATCCAACAGACGCAGTCTCATGGGGGAACAGAGGGTAAGGGTGAAGAAACTCAGGCACCTTGAACTGCAAATTAGTAGGAAGTCTATAATGCAAACCCAGAGAGTAGCCACTCGCAGCTGGGCACTTCAAAGCTGAACAAATCTCTAGCCAGAGATTATGGCAGTCAGCACTTGAATTCGGAAACTTGCAAAGTCTCTGACCTTGAAGAAAAGTTGCAATCAAAGTGAACAGGAACCTTTCCTCAGTACCTGGAACGTTCTCTGTCTCCTTGGCAGTACTGGGAAAACGTGGATCCGTCAGTGTCCTTGACAACCCAGCAACCAGGCACTTCTTGAGATGCCAGCTTGTTGGCCCTCCTCCGAAGAGTCCTCCCCCGTTCGCTTACACGAGCTGCGGTGCCCCTCCAAGTTGAGAGCGCACCTGGACACCTTGAATCCTCCCTCAGTTACTGCGCCTCGGACCAGCCGGTTCCAAGACTCTGGAACAGATGGATCCTTGCCCCAGACCAAGCGGGTCTAATGGGGCTAATAGAACTGACCATGTCTCGGGGCGATATACGCTCCCGTGACCGGGACCCCTCGCGGGGCTACCCTGGTCCAGATTCAGGAACAGGCAGCTATGGCCAAACGAACCCCGAACAGCATCTTAAGTACCCTTCCCCAGACTCCTCAGCGGGGCCAAACACACCCACTGATTGGCTCCAGGGAATGCCGGTACCCAAACGTCTAACCAGGCCTGGTTCTAAACCTGTCATGTGTACCTTACTGCACACATGATCAGGCAGAACCCCAACACAGCCCAGCCAAACTGATGCCAAAGTTAACCTACCCAATTAGCTCAGTTCAGTATCATAAGTGGTGATATAGTGAACAGCACTGTCTTTATCCGGTCTGCAGATCACGATTTTATCGCAATAGATGTGCCGACCATAGCTCCAATGCAACAAACATCCCTGGAATCGCTCAAACATTTCCCAGGAGAAAGATTTCTTTCGCAGTGGCTTTGGGACCTTGAGGTAGTCCCAGACATCTTCCGCATACCACTTCTTCTGATTCGCTTCCACAATGTCCATGACTTCCCTAGGCACGTAAGGGAATTCAAGTCCATACTCTGTTGCCACCCGCTTGTGCAACAGCCTTTTAGACCTAGCCAGTCTCGGTAGATTGCGGGTGACTCCCTCCCCAGGGGGTATGCAAGAGTAAGGGGACCTCATCACCAATCCTGTGGCACTGCTCAACATCACTGGCAGGTTTCCAAACTTGGGCAGTGAGGTGTTTTGAACTGGGGGGGTCTCTGATTGTGACACCTTATCCCCCCCAGTAATGGCCATTCATCCCTTAACATCACCACAAGCAGCAGCCACATCCTCCCCACACGACCACAACTCATCAGACAAGACTTCATAGAGCTCCTCGGCCTCTTCGGCCTCCGGTGAGGAGCAAACAGATTCCGTGTCAGAGTCCCAAGATACAATTATTTTTAAGATTTCTGTACTCGCGGTTCCTTCTGTATTCTCCCCTATAGACGACGGTGGCCCTTCCAGGGCAATAGCCTTTGCCCTATGAGCAACCACTGGAGGAGACTGTGAACCCTTCTTACAACTAGGCGAGGTATGTGGGGGCTCCACTTCCTCCAAGGCAGGCATGGTGGTGAGATCCGTGAGGGTGGATGAAGCAGTGTCCATTACCTCTGGGGTCGACTCCCCAGTCTGTGCAGCAACAATGTCCTTGTTGGAAATACCGGCAATAGTGGACGAAACCCCGATCTCCGGCCTTTTAGCTGGAACATAAGCAATGTGTTCCTCAGTGGCCATCCCTGTGGCCCAGTCCATGTGGAAGGCCCGAGGCTGTCCGGTGGGCTGATCAACTTTAAATACATACTCACCGCACCTCAGACACCTTGCAAAAGGCCGAGGGTTTGTGACCAACCCATCGCATCTTCCACACAGTACTCCGAGGGCCTTGACCTCCCCGATAGTACACAAAATGAACCGCCCCTGCGGCAGCAAAAGAATCCCGTGTCCATAATCACTGTACCAGGCATCTGTACACTTGCCGGACCCCTTGCTGGGGGCATCCTGGGTCCAGGCGTCTGCTGCATATTCGGGAGCCGGTGCATTCTTCCGAGAAGGTAACGGTTTCTCTTTCTCAGTCCAAGAAATCAACCACACCTCTTCTCATTCCGCAACACACTCTCACGTGGTGCCTCATGCGGGAAAGAGATCAGCACAAACTCCTCCCACTGGGCACTGGCTCCTGTACTTTTTCACTGGCTTTTGGTACAGGCTCCTCCCACGCTTACGCACCTCAGTGAAAAAAGACTCTCCAAAATGGCACTGATCTTTATGGCGCAGTTCAAAATTCTTCACCCTCTGTTCCGAGGCCCTGCGAGGTAACTTGTAAATAAGTACCTTGACTTTTGGGCTTACAGGTTACCTCCGCTTGGCTTGGTCTTCCAGGTCTAGGGGTTCCCAGAGTTAGTACCCAACGACTTTGGATGCTGACACCATAAAGGTCCTTTAGAAAGGTTTTTATTTGCAGGGGTAACATCCAACAGACGCAGTCTCATGTGGGAACAGAGGGTAAGGGTGAAGAAACTCAGGCACCTTGAACTGCAAATTAGTAGGAAGTCTATAATGCAAACCCAGAGAGTAGCCACTCGCAGCTGGGCACTTCAAAGCTGAACAAATCTCTAGCCAGAGATTATGGCAGTCAGCACTTGAATTCGGAAACTTGCAAAGTCTCTGACCTTGAAGAAAAATTGCAATCAAAGTGAACAGGAACCTTTCCTCAGTACCTGGAACGTTCTCTGTCTCCTTGGCAGTACTGGGAAAACGTGGATTCGTCAGTGTCCTTGACAACCCAGCAACCAGGCACTTCTTGAGATGCCAGCTTGTTGGCCCTCCTCCGAAGAGTCCTCCCCCGGTCGCTTACACGAGCTGCAGTGCCCCTCCAAGTTGAGAGAGCACCTGGATGCCTTGAATCCTCCCTCAGTTACTGCGCCTCGGACCAGCTGGTTCCGAGACTCTGGAACAGATGGATCCTTGCCCCAGACCAAGCGGGTCTAATGGGGCTTATATAACTAACCATGTTTCAGGGCGGCACACGCTCCCGTGACCGGGACCCCTTGCGGGGCTACCCCGGTCCAGATTCAGGAACAGACAGCTATGGCCTAACGAACCCCGAACATGTGACTCCAGCATCTTAAGTACCCTTCCCCAGACTCCTCAGTCGGGCCGGGCCAAACGCACCCACTGATTGGCTCTGGGGAATTCCGGTACCCAAACGTCCAACCAGGCCTGATTCTAAACCTGTCATGTGTACCTTACTGCACACATGATCAGGCAGAACTCCAACACAGCCCAGCCAAACTGATGCCAAAGTTAACCTACCCAATTAACTCTCAGAACCCCTTTACTGTTCTGAGAGAAAAAATAACAAAATTTACACATAGCGGACAGCTTGCAAAAGTGTCACCGCTACACTCCCTTAGAACACCAGTCATTAAACACAGCCAGCATATCAGTAAAGAGCACAGTTCAAACTGCATCTAAAATACATGGAGTGATCCTCAAAGACATAATTCTGCTGTTTTTACTGCTATTGAAATTGCCCCACAAATCAGCTCCCTGTCAGTCTCCCACACCGATTTTTGGAGCTGCTTTTGTGTTTTAAATATAGAGTCCTTAGAACTAGGGATGAGCCGAACACCCCCGGGTTCGGTTCGCACCAGAACCTGCGAACGGACCGAAAGTTCCCGCGAATATTCAAACCCTATTAGTTACAATGGACGCAAACGTTTGAAATCTAAAGTGCTAATTATAACGGCCAATATGCATGTTAATGTCATAAAACAGGTTTGGGGACCCGGGTCCTGCCCCAGGGGACATGTATCAATGCAAAAAGAAGTTTTAAAAACGGACGTTTTTTCAGGAGCAGTCATTTTAATGATGCATAAAGTGAAAAAAAATAAGTGAAATATTCCTTTAAATATGGTACCTAGGGGGTGTCTAAAGTATGCCTGTGAAGTGGCATGTGTTTCCCGTGTTTAAAACTATCCCTGCAACAAATTACATTTGTAAAGGAAAAAAAGAAACCATTTAAAACTGCTTGCGGCTTTACTGTCATGTCTTGTCCTGGCAATATGGATGAAAATCTTTGAGAAAAATGTCATGACTACCCCATCACCCCCCCCCCCCCCCCCACCTCAGCCCATTACCAGCCCCTTTGGGTCTTGTATGGATATTAAGGGGAACCCCGCACCCAAAATAAAACCCTATACCTACAACCCTATATACTCTGAACAGCAGTATACAGGCGGTGCAAACAAGACAGGGACTGTAGGTTTGTTCTTATCTTAAGTAGAATCTGCTTGCAATTTTGAACGGGTACATTTTTAAGTGTAGCTCCATCCAAAAAAATCTATTTTTAAGCTTTTTGGAGAACATAGGGAAGGGTTATCACCCCTGTAAGATTTGTTTTGCTCTCTGTGCACCTGTTCAGAACATTTCACCTCACTTTCCGTCCCAATGACAAATGTTTTTGGAAAAGTGTGGTTTTTATTGAAACAAGGATTGGTGATAAAGCATCAGTAGAGAGAAGATACCTTTTTCCCAAATTAAATCTAACAGGATAAAATTTCCCTTCCTAGGGGTAGATTTCCTCTCACTTCCTGTTTTCTCCTTCCGTTTGCAAGTAGGAGTCGTTTGTAAGTGGGATGTTTGAAAGTAGGGGCCTGCCGTATATACTCTGCAGAAATTTGCCCCATTAGATGTTGGTGTTGCCACAACACTGTAAGCCCTCACAGTTACTCTTGGTGGGCACAGGAATGGGCCCTGCTGTGAATTATTAGATCAAAATTTGTAATTGCATGCACCTGTTGAACAGGGCCAGCAAAAATTGGGCCTTTGGTGGTGGACGGTGTTGCCACAACACTGTAAGCCCTCACAGTTACTCTTGGTGGGCGCAGAAATGGGCCCTGCTGAGAATGATTAGATCAAGATTTGTAATTACACGCCCCTGTTAAACAGGGGCTGAAAAATTGGGCCTTTGGTGGTGGTGGTGGACGGTGTTGCCACAAGACTGTAAGCCCTCACAGTTACTCTTGGTGGGTGCAGGAATGGGCCCTGCTGTGAACTATTAGATCAAGATTAGTAATTACACCCCCCTGTTAAACAGGGGCTGAAAAATTGTGCCTTAGGCACTGGTGCTGGTGCCACAACACTGCAACCCCTCACAGATACTGTACTTGGAGCACAGCAGTCAGACCTGTTGCGAAGCATTGCTTAAAAAATTGTAATTACACGCCCCTGTTAAACAGGGGCTGAAAAATTGGACCTTAGGCACTGGTGCTGGTGCCACAACACTGCAACCTCTCACAGATACTGTACTCTGAGCAGAGCAATGAGACCTGTTGCAAAGCATTGCATAAAAAATTGTAATTACCTGCCCCTGTTAAACAGGGGCTGAAAAATTGGGCCTTAGGCACTGGTGCTGGTGCCACAACACTGCAACCCCTCACAGATACTGTACTTTGAGCACAGCAATGAGACCTGTTGCAAAGCATTGCATAAAAAATTGTAATTACACGCCCCTGTTAAAAAGGGGCTGAAAAATTGGGCCTTAGGCACTGGTGCTGGTGCCACAACACTGCAACCCCTCACAGATACTGTACTCTGAGCACAGCAATGAGACCTGTTGCAAAGCATTGCATAAAAAAATTGTAATTACACGCCCCTGTTACACAGGGGCTGAAAATTGGGCCTTAGGCACTGGTGCTGGTGCCACAACAGACAACACTGCAACCTCTCACATATACTGTACTTGGAGCACAGCAGTCAGACCTGTTGCGAAGCATTGCTTAAAAAATTGTAATTACATGCCCCTGTTAAACAGGGGCTGAAAAATTGGGCCTTAGCCACTGGTGGTGGCACCCAGAAACAAAAATGTTCTTCCAAGCTATCATCAGGATCATTGAGGAGGAAGAGGATAGTCAGTCAACATAACAGGACAGTCACTCAGCATCAGCATAGGCAGTCTTGAAGGGATGTGACATTATAAATTATTCAGTTATATCAGCTTCAGGTGCCTGGTAGCTGGTGGTGATCCAAGACTGATTCATCTTTATGAAGGTCAGTCGATCAGTCGGTGGACAGGCGCACCCTGTGATCGGTGACAAAGCCTCCAGCAGCACTGAAAGTGCGTTCGGAAAGAACGCTGGATGCAGGACAGGCCAGTAGCTCAATTGCATACTGTGCAAGCTCTGGCCAGTGATCCATTCTCAAGACCCAGTAAGCCAGAGGATTTTCGGTGGGAAAGGTGTCCAAGTCTGACCTTGCCCCTAGGTATTTCTGCACCGTGTATATCAGACGCTGGCGATGGTTGCTGGAACTGATCATACCTTGGGGCTGCGGACTAAAAAATTGTCTGAACGCATCGGTCAGACGTCCACCTTCCCCACCACTCCTTCTGCTACTGACCGAAGCCTCAGCAACTCGTCGTCCAGGACCAGGAGTTTGTAACCTCCCAGTCTCTGGGAACGCGTTGCACAGACCTTTCTTCAAGGCCTCCCGGAGATGTCTCATCCTCTGCTCCCTCTGCGATGGCAAGATAAGGTCCGCAACCTTACCCTTGTACCGTGGATCAAGGAGAGTGGCCAGCCAGTAATGGTCCCTCTCCTTGATCCGAAGAATACGAGGATCCTTCCGCAGACTTTGCAGGATCAGGGAGGCCATGCAACGTAGGTTAGCTGAGGCATTCGGTCCTGAGTCTTCTGGGTCACTGAGGACGACATGATCCGCAGCCACCTCCTCCCAGCCACGTACAAGTTCACTGGTTTGTTGGGACTGTAAATCATCCCTAAAAGACTGCTGCTGCTGATGCTGAGTGCCAGGCTCCACCTCCATGCTGACACAATCCTCCTCCTCCTCTTCCTGTGTGATGGGTGGGAGAGAAGGAACACTGTCTGGATAAAGGGGGCCTTGAGAGGCAAGGAAGTCCCCCTCTTCCTACCTCTGTTCTGCCTCAAGTGCCCTGTCCATTATCCCATGCAGTGTATGCTCCAACAGGTGGACAAGAGGTACAGTGTCACTGATGCATGCACTGTCACTGCTCATCATCCTTGTGGCCTCCTCAAATGGTGACAGGACAGTGCATGCATCCCTGATCATGCTCGACTGGAGTGGGGAAAAAAATCCGAGCTCCCCTGACACTGTCCTGGTGCCAGTGTCGCACAGGTACTCATTGATGGCCCTCTGCTGCGTGTGCAGCCGCTGCAGCATGGCCAACGTTGAGTTCCACCTGGTGGGCATGTCACATATAAGGTGGTTCTTGGGCAGGTTCAACTCCTTTTGCAGCTCAGCCAGCCGAGCACTGGCATTATATGATCGGCGGAAATGCACACAGACTTTCCTGGCCTGCCTCAGGACATCCTGTAAGCCTGGGTACCTGCTCAAGAACCGCTGCACCACCAGGTTAAGGACGTGAGCCATACAGGGCACATGGGTCAGCTGTCCCTGTCGCAGGGCAGAGAGGAGGTTGGTGCCATTGTCACAAACCACCATTCCTGGCTTAAGCTGGCGTGGTGTCAACCACCTCTCGGCCTGCCCCTGCAGAGCTGCCAGAACCTCTGCCCCAGTGTAGCTCCTGTCCCCCAAACACACTAGCGCAAGCACGGCATGGCATCTTTTTGCCTGCGTACTTGCGTAGCCAATTGGACGCCTACGAAGCACCGCTGGTTCCGATGACAGAGCATTCGAAGAGGCCATGGAGGAAGAAGAAAGAGGAGGGGGTGGAGGAGAGAGGTGTGTCACAACCAGTAGTAGCATTTTGGAGGTGTGGTGGCGGAACAACCTCCAACACTACTGCGCCTTGTCCTGCATCCTTCCCAGCTGCCAAAAGAGTGACCCAATGGGCCGTGAAAGACAGGTAACGTCCCTGTCCATGCCTGCTGGACCATGAGTCAGCGGTAAGATGCACCTTACCGCTTACCGCCCTGTCCAGCGAGGCATGGATATTGCCTTCCACATGCCGGTAGAGAGCCGGAATCGCCTTCCGTGAGAAAAAGTGGCGTTTGGGAACCTGCCACTGAGGAACCGCACATTGAACAAACTCACGGAAGGGGGCAGAGTCTACCAACTGAAAAGGCAGCAGTTGAAGTGCTAGCAATTTAGCCAAGCTAGCATTCAACCGCTGGGCATGTGGATGGCTGGGAGTAAACTTCTTTTGACTGTCCAGCAGCTGGGGCAGGGAAATTTGCCTGGTAGAATCGGACGTCGGTGTACTGCTAACAGAGTGCCCGCAAGTACTTCACTGCTGTGACACACCTAATTCTACACCTTCATTCCTCTCAGTGCAGCTTTCAGAGAGGACTGAAGGTATAGTGGGGTTGGAGATCCCAGCTGATGAGGAGCAAGGAGAGGTCCGCTTTGTTCTTTGGTGTGGGTCTTTAATGTGCGCTTGCCAACGAGCTGCATGGCAGGTCGACATATGTCTGGTCATGCTTGTGGTGACTGATGATTTGGCCACGCGAGATACGCTTGAGACATATGTTGCAAATTGCAGTGGTGTGATCTAATGCACTCGTCTCAAAAAAGGCCCACACCAAAGAACTTTTGTAATAACGTGCCGAGGCAGCACCTTGCACAGGCGGAGCTCTGCGGTATGATTCAGTAGGTGTGCTGGCCTCAAGCTGGCCCCCGGAGGGCATCCTGCCTTATTGGACATGTGCCGCCTCCTCCTCCTCCTCCTCTCTCCCTTCAGGCACCCACGTGGAGTCAGTGACCTCATCATCCTCTCCCTCTTCACCACTGGAGCAAACCTGGCAGTAAGCTGCAGCTGGTGGAACATGACTACCAGATTGCTGTCCTTGAGCATCCCCTCTCTCTGTGCTCACGCTACTGCCTTCCTCTAGCTGGGTATCATCAGCCGAGCCTTCAAAACGCTGGGCATCCTCCTGGAGCATGTACCCAACACTGTGCTCAAACAGTTTGGGGGACTCCTCAGGAGGACATGGTGGGTCTAGGGAAGGGGTGCCTAATGATGCCATTGAGTACGCGTTGGCAGCTGCTTTGCCAGTACCCTGAGCCTGGGTGAGAGAGGATGAGGAGGATGAGGAGGGCTTGGTCATCCACTCTGCCAAGCCTTCGGCATGATGCGGCTCAACATGTCCAGCTGCCGAAAAGATGGACAAGCGTGTCCCATGGCCACGTGCTGATGGCAATGCACCACGTCCACGACCAGCACTGTTGTCTCTAGACACAGAGCCTGCTTGCCCTGTTTTCTTGCCTCGGGACTGTCTGCCTCTCCTTGTCGGTCTTCCCGGCATTGTGATGGGTAGTGTATATTGTGCTGGAGTCACACAGCACACACACTAACTCCTGCAGATGGCTGCCTTAGATGACAACAACAGGGCCTTAGGACAGATAGAGGCTGAGGTGGTGGCTGCCTTAGATGACAACAACAGGGCCTTAGGGCAGATAGAGGCTGAGGCGGTGGCTGCCTTAGATGACAAGAGGGCCTTAGGGCAGACAGAGGCTGAGGCGGTGGCTGCCTTAGATGACAACAGAGCCTTAGGGAAGATAGAGGCTGAGGTGGTGGCTGCCTTAGATGACAACAACAGGGCCTTAGGGCAGATAGAGGCTGAGGTAGTTTATTGTGTACTGTGCTCTACTCACACAGCACACACACACACACGCTAGCTCCTGGAAATGCCTGGCTGGCTGCCTTAGATGACAACAACAGGGCCTTAGGGCAGATAGAGGCTGAGGTGGTTTATTGTGTGCTGTGCTCTACTTACACAGCACACACACACACGCTAGCTCCTGCAAATGCCTGGCTGCCTTAGATGACAACAACAGGGCCTTAGGGCAGATAGAGGCTGAGGTTGTTTATTGTGTGCTGTGCTCTACTTACACAGCACACACACGCTAGCTCCTGCAAATGCCTGGCTGCCTTAGATGACAACAACAGGGCCTTAGGGCAGATAGAGGCTGAGGTGGTTTATTATCTGCTGTGCTCTACTCACACAGCACACACGCTAGCTCCTGCAAATGCCTGGCTGCCTTAGATGACAACAACAGGGCCTTAGGGCAGATAGAGGCTGAGGTGTTTTTGTGTGTGCTGTGCTCTACTTACACAGCACACATACACACACACACACGCGCTAGCTCCTGCAAATGCCTGGCTGCCTTAGATGACAACAACAGGGCCTTGGGGCAGATAGAGGCTGAGGTGGTTTATTGTGTGCTGTGCTCTACTCACACAGCACACACACACACACTAGCTCCTGCAAATGCCTGGCTGCCTTAGATGACAACAACAGGGCCTTAGGGCAGATAGAGGCTGAGGTGGTTTATTGTGTGCTGTGCTCTACACACACAGCACACACACACGCTAGCTCCTGCAAATGCCTGGCTGCCTTAGATGACAACAGGGCCGTAGGGCAGATAGAGGCTGAGGTGGTTTATTGTGTGCTGTGCTCTACTCACACAGCACACACACACACGCTAGCTCCTGCAAATGCCTGGCTGCCTTAGATGACAACAACAGGGCTTTAGGGCAGATAGAGGCTGAGGTGGTTTATTGTGTGCTGTGCTCTACTCACACAGCACACACACACACGCTAGCTCCTGCATATGCCTGGCTGCCTTAGATGACAACAGCAGGGCCTTAGGGCAGATAGAGGCTGAGGTGGTTTATCGTGTGCTGTGCTCTACTCACACAGCACACACACGCTAGCTCCTGCAAATGCCTGGCTGCCTTAGATGACAAAAACAAGGCCTTAGGGCAGATAGAGGCTGAGGTGGTTTATTCTGTACTGTGCTCTACTCACACAGCACACACACGCTAGCTCCTGCAAATGCCTAGCTGCCTTAGATGACAACAACAGGGCCTTAGGGCAGATAGAGGCTGAGGTGGTTTATTGTGTGCTGTGCTCTACTCACACAGCACACACACACGCTAGCTCCTGCAAATGCCTGGCTGCCTTATATGACAACAACAGGGCCTTAGGGCAGATAGAGGCTGAGGTGGTTTATTGTGTGCTGTGCTCTACTCACACAGCACACACACACGCTAGCTCCTGCAAATACCTGGCTGCCTTAGATGACAACAACAGGGACTTACAGCAGATAAAGGCTGAGGTGGTTTATTGTGTGCTGTGCTCTACTCACACAGCACACACTAGCTCCTGCAAATGCCTAGCTGCCTTAGATGACAACAACAGGGCCTTAGGGCAGATAGAGGCTGAGGTGGTTTATTGTGTACTGTGCTCTACTCACACAGCACACACACACGCTAGCTCCTGCAAATGCCTGGCTGGCTGCCTTAGATGAAAACAACAGGGCCTTAGGGCAGATAGAGGCTGAGGTGGTTTATTGTGTGCTGTGCTCTACTCACACAGCACACACACGCTAGCTCCTGCAAATGCCTGGCTGCCTTAGATGACAACAGGGCCTTAGGGCAGATAGAGGCAGGGGTGGTTTATTGTGTGCTGTGCTCTACTCACACAGCACACACATGCTAGCTCCTGCAAATGCCAGGCTGCCTTAGATGACAACAACAGGGCCTTAGGGCAGATATAGGCTGAGGTGGTTTATTGTGTGCTGTGCTCTACTCAAACAGCACACACACACACGCTAGCTCCTGCAAATGCCTGGCTGCCTTAGATGACAACAACAGGGCCTTAGGGCAGATAGAGGCTGAGGTGGTTTATTGTGTGCTGTGCTCTACTCACACAGCACACGCACACACACACACGCTAGCTCCTGCAAATGCCTGGCTGCCTTAGATGATGACAACAACAGGGCCTTAGGGCAGATAGAGGCTGAGGTGGTTTATTGTGTGCTGTGCTCTACTCACACAGCACACACACACACACGCTAGCTCCTGCAAATGCCTGGCTGCCTTAGATGACAACAAAAGGGCCTTAAGGCAGATAGAGGCTGAGGTGGTTTATTGTGTGCTTTGCTCTACTCACACAGCACACACACACACGCTAGCTCCTGCAAATGCCTGGCTGCCTTAGATGACAACAGGGCCTTAGGGCAGATAGAGGCTGAGGTGGTGTATTGTGTGCTGTGCGCTACTCACACAGCACACACACACACGCTAGCTCCTGCAAATGCCTGGCTGCCTTAGATGACAACAACAGGGCCTTAGGGCAGATAGAGGCTGAGGTGGTTTATTGTGTGCTGTGCTCTTCTCACACAGCACACACACACACGCTATCTCCTGCAAATGCCTGGCTGCCTTAGATGACAACAGGGCCTTAGGGCAGATAGAGGCTGAGGTGGTTTATTGTGTGCTGTGCTCTACTCACACAGCACACACAAACACGCTAGCTCCTGCAAATGCCTGGCTGCCTTAGATTACAACAACAGGGCCTTAGGGCAGATAGAGGGTGAGGTGGTTTATTGTGTACTGTGCTCTACTCACACAGCACACACACACACACGCTAGCTCCTGCAAATACCTGGCTGGCTGCCTTAGATGACAACAACAGGGCCTTAGGGCAGATAGAGGCTGAGGTGGTTTATTGTGTGCTGTGCTCTACTCACACAGCACACACACACACACACACGCTAGCTCCTACAAATGACTGGCTGGCTGCCTTAGATGACAACAACAGAGCCTTAGGGAAGATAGAGGCTGAGGTGGTGGCTGCCTTAGATGACAACAACAGGGCCTTAGGGCAGATAGAGGCTGAGGTAGTTTATTGTGTACTGTGCTCTACTCACACAGCACACACACACACGCTAGCTCCTGGAAATGCCTGGCTGGCTGCCTTAGATGACAACAACAGGGCCTTAGGGCAGATAGAGGCTGAGGTGGTTTATTGTGTGCTGTGCTCTACTCACACAGCACACACACACACGCTAGCTCCTGCAAATGCCTGGCTGCCTTAGATGACAACAACAGGGCCTTAGGGCAGATAGAGGCTGAGGTTGTTTATTGTGTGCTGTGCTCTACTTACACAGCACACACACGCTAGCTCCTGCAAATGCCTGGCTGCCTTAGATGACAACAACAGGGCCTTAGGGCAGATAGAGGCTGAGGTGGTTTATTATCTGCTGTGCTCTACTCACACAGCACACACGCTAGCTCCTGCAAATGCCTGGCTGCCTTAGATGACAACAACAGGGCCTTAGGGCAGATAGAGGCTGAGGTGTTTTTTTGTGTGCTGTGCTCTACTTACACAGCACACACACACACACACACACGCGCGCTAGCTCCTGCAAATGCCTGGCTGACTTAGATGACAACAACAGGGCCTTAGGGCAGATAGAGGCTGATGTGGTTTATTGTGTGCTGTGCTCTACTCACACAGCACACACACACACGCTAGCTCCTGCAAATGCCTGGCTGCCTTAGATGACAACAACAGGGCCTTAGGGCAGATAGAGGCTGAGGTGGTTTATTGTGTGCTGTGCTCTACACACACAGCACACACACGCTAGCTCCTGCAAATGCCTGGCTGCCTTAGATGACAACAGGGCCGTAGGGCAGATAGAGGCTGAGGTGGTTTATTGTGTGCTGTGCTCTACTCACACAGCACACACACACACGCTAGCTCCTGCAAATGCCTGGCTGCCTTAGATGACAACAACAGGGCTTTAGGGCAGATAGAGGCTGAGGTGGTTTATTGTGTGCTGTGCTCTACTCACACAGCACACACACACACGCTAGCTCCTGCAAATGCCTGGCTGCCTTAGATGACGACAACAACAGGGCCTTAGGGCAGATAGAGGCTGATGTGGTTTATTGTGTGCTGTGCTCTACTCACACAGCACACACACACACGCTAGCTCCTGCAAATGCCTGGCTGCCTTAGATGACGACAACAACAGGGCCTTAGGGCAGATAGAGGCTGAGGTGGTTTATTGTGTGCTGTGCTCTACTCACACAGCACACACACACACGCTAGCTCCTGCAAATGCCTTAGATGACAACAACAGGGACTTAGGGCAGATAAAGGCTGAGGTGGTTTATTGTGTGCTGTGCTCTACTCACACAGCACACACACACACACACTAGCTCCTGCAAATGCCTGGCTGCCTTAGATGACAACAGCAGGGCCTTAGGGCAGATAGAGGCTGAGGTGGTTTATTGTGTGCTGTGCTCTACTTACACAGCACACACACACGCTAGCTCCTGCAACTGCCTGGCTGCCTTAGATGACAACAACAGGGCCTTAGGGCAGATAGAGGCTGAGGTGGTTTATTGTGTGCTGTGCTCTACTCACACAGCACACACACGCTAGCTCCTGCAAATGCCTGGCTGCCTTAGATGACAAAAACAAGGCCTTAGGGCAGATAGAGGCTGAGGTGGTTTATTCTGTACTGTGCTCTACTCACACAGCACACACACGCTAGCTCCTGCAAATGCCTGGCTGCCTTAGATGACAACAACAGGGCCTTAGGGCAGATAGAGGCTGAGGTGGTTTATTGTGTGCTGTGCTCTACTCACACAGCACACACACACACACGCTAGCTCCTGCAAATGCCTGGCTGCCTTATATGACAACAACAGGGCCTTAGGGCAGATAGAGGCTGAGGTGGTTTATTGTGTGCTGTGCTCTACTCACACAGCACACACACACGCTAGCTCCTGCAAATACCTGGCTGCCTTAGATGACAACAACAGGGACTTACAGCAGATAAAGGCTGAGGTGGTTTATTGTGTGCTGTGCTCTACTCACACAGCACACACTAGCTCCTGCAAATGCCTGGCTGCCTTAGATGACAACAACAGGGCCTTAGGGCAGATAGAGGCTGAGGTGGTTTATTGTGTGCTGTGCTCTACTCACACAGCACACACACACGCTAGCTCCTGCAAATGCCTGGCTGGCTGCCTTAGATGAAAACAACAGGGCCTTAGGGCAGATAGAGGCTGAGGTGGTTTATTGTGTGCTGTGCTCTACTCACACAGCACACACACGCTAGCTCCTGCAAATGCCTGGCTGCCTTAGATGACAACAGGGCCTTAAGGCAGATAGAGGCAGAGGTGGTTTATTGTGTGCTGTGCTCTACTCACACAGCACACACATGCTAGCTCCTGCAAATGCCAGGCTGCCTTAGATGACAACAACAGGGCCTTAGGGCAGATATAGGCTGAGGTGGTTTATTGTGTGCTGTGCTCTACTCACACAGCACACACACACACGCTAGCTCCTGCAAATGCCTGGCTGCCTTAGATGACAACAACAGGGCCTTAGGGCAGATAGAGGCTGAGGTGGTTTATTGTGTGCTGTGCTCTACTCACACAGCACACACACACACGCTAGCTCCTGCAAATGCCTGGCTGCCTTAGATGATGACAACAACAGGGCCTTAGGGCAGATAGAGGCTGAGGTGGTTTATTGTGTGCTGTGCTCTACTCACACAGCACACACACACGCTAGCTCCTGCAAATGCCTGGCTGCCTTAGATGACAACAACAGGGCCTTAAGGCAGATAGAGGCTGAGGTGGTTTATTGTGTGCTTTGCTCTACTCACACAGCACACACACACACGCTAGCTCCAGCAAATGCCTGGCTGCCTTAGATGACAACAGGGCCTTAGGGCAGATAGAGGCTGAGGTGGTGTATTGTGTGCTGTGTGCTACTCACACAGCACACACACACACGCTAGCTCCTGCAAATGCCTGGCTGCCTAAGATGACAACAACAGGGCCTTAGGGCAGATAGAGGCTGAGGTGGTTTATTGTGTGCTGTGCTCTTCTCACACAGCACACACACACACGCTATCTCCTGCAAATGCCTGGCTGCCTTAGATGACAACAGGGCCTTAGGGCAGATAGAGGCTGAGGTGGTTTATTGTGTGCTGTGCTCTACTCACACAGCACACACAAACACGCTAGCTCCTGCAAATGCCTGGCTGCCTTAGATTACAACAACAGGGCCTTAGGGCAGATAGAGGGTGAGGTGGTTTATTGTGTACTGTGCTCTACTCACACAGCACACACACACACACACACGCTAGCTCCTGCAAATGCCTGGCTGGCTGCCTTAGATGACAACAACAGGGCCTTAGGGCAGATAGAGGCTGAGGTGGTTTATTGTGTGCAGTGCTCTACTCACACAGCACACACACACACGCGCTAGCTCCTGCAAATGTCTGGCTGCCTTAGATGACAACAACAGGGCCTTAATGCAGATAGAGGCTGAGGTGGTTTATTGTGTGCTGTGCTCTACTAACACAGCACACACACACGCTAGCTCCTGCAAATGCCTGGCTGCCTTAGATGACAATAACAAGGCCTTAGGGCAGATAGAGGCTGAGGTGGTTTATTCTGTGCTGTGCTCTACTCACACAACACACACACGCTAGCTCCTGCAAATGCCTGGCTGCCTTAGATGACAACAACAGGGCCTTAGGGCAGATAGAGGCTGAGGTGGTTTATTGTGTGCTGTGCTCTACTCACACAGCACACACACACACACGCTAGCTCCTGCAAATGCCTGGCTGCCTTAGATGACAACAACAGGGCCTTAGGGCAGATAGAGGCTGAGGTGGTTTATTGTGTGCTTTGCTATACTCACACAGCACACACACTCTAGCTCCTGCAAATGCCTGGCTGCCTTAGATGACAACAACAGGGCCTTAGGGCAGATAGAGCCTGAGGTGGTTTATTGTGTGCTGTGCTATACTCACACAGCACACACACACACACGCTAGCTCCTGCAAATGCCTGGCTGCCTTAGATGACAACAACAGGGACTTAGGGCAGATAAAGGCTGAGGTTGTTTTTTTGTGTGCTGTGCTCTACTCACACAGCACACACACACACACTAGCTCCTGCAAATGCCTGGCTGCCTTAGATGACAACAACAGGGCCTTAGGGCAGATAGAGGCTGAGGTGGTTTATTGTGTGCTGTGCTCTACTCACACAGCACACACACACACACGCTAGCTCCTGCAAATGCCTGGCTGGCTGCCTTAGATGAAAACAACAGGGCCTTAGGGCAGATAGAGGCTGAGGTGGTTTATTGTGTGCTGTGCTCTACTCACACAGCACACACACACACGCTAGCTCCTGCAAATGCCTGGCTGCCTTAGATGACAACAGCAGGGCCTTAGGGCAGATAGAGGCTGAGGTGGTTTATTGTGTGCTGTGCTCTACTTACACAGCACACACACACGCTAGCTCCTGCAAATGCCTGGCTGCCTTAGATGACAACAACAGGGCCTTAGGGCAGATAGAGGCTGGGGTGGTTTATTGTGTGCTGTGCTCTACTTACACAGCACACACACACACACACGCTAGCTCCTGCAAATGCCTGGCTGCCTTAGATGACAAAATCAGGGCCCTAGGGCAGATAGAGGCTGAGGTGGTTTATTCTGTGCTGTGCTCTACTCACACAGCACACACACGCTAGCTCCTGCAAATGCCTGGCTGCCTTAGATGACAACAACAGGGCCTTAGGGCAGATAGAGGCTGAGGTGGTTTATTGTGTGCTGTGCTCTACTCACACAGCACACACACACGCTAGCTCCTGCAAATGCCTGGCTGCCTTAGATGACAACAACAGGGCCTTAGGGCAGATAGAGGCTGAGGTGGTTTATTGTGTGCTGTGCTCTACTCACACAGCACACACACACACACACGCTAGCTCCTGCAAATGCTTGGCTGCCTTAGATGACAACAACAGGGCCTTAAGGCAGATAGAGGCTGAGGTGGTTTATTGTGTGCTGTGCTCTACTCACACAGCACACACACACACACTAGCTCCTGCAAATGCCTGGCTGCCTTAGATGACAACAACAGGGCCTTAGGGCAGATAGAGGCTGAGGTGGTTTATTGTGTGCTGTGCTATACTCACACAGCACACACACACACACGCTAGCTCCTGCAAATGCCTGGCTGCCTTAGATGACAACAACAGGGCCTTAGGGCAGATAGAGGCTGAGGTGGTTTATTGTGTGCTGTGCTCTACTCACACAGCACACACACACACGCTAGCTCCTGCAAATGCCTGGCTGGCTGCCTTAGATGACAACAGGCCAGAAGGGTAAAGCCCCATACACACGGTCGGATTTTCGCATGGATTCTGTCCGATCGGACAATGTTGTTGAAAAATCCGACCGTGTGTATGCACCATCGGACAGTGTACGTCGGATTGTCCGACGGACAAAGTCCTATCTCCTGCTGGATAGATTTTCCGACAACACGGTCCGATCACACCAAATCCGATCGTGTGTACCGTTGTCCGACGGACAAAGTGCTACGCATGCTCAGATCACATTAAAAGACCAAAGCTATTGGCTACTAGCCTCTACGTAGTCCCGTCGTAGGCAACAAACGTCACCACGTTCAGAATGATCGGATTTTCCGACAACTTTGTCCGACCGTGTGTACGCAAAACCAACATCGGACAAAGTATGACGGACATGATCCGACGGACCTGGTCCGCGGATAATCCGCGCGTGTGTATGGGGCTTTAAGGTGGTTTAATGTGATACTGCAATGCTGTACTAACAGCACGCACACACTAGACTAATCCCCAGAATCACAGCAGATAATGTCAGACTCAGCACTAAGCAGATAATGTCACCACTCAGCAGTCAGCACAGCAGAATGTATAACACAGCAGATACTGTCAGCAGCAGTGTGCACTCAGCAGAATGAATACAACAGCAGATGCTCAGCAATGCAGAATAAATCACAGCAGCTAATGTGACTGACAGAGTCACTCACTAACGCCGGAACACACTACACTAGGCCGCCAGAGCGGCAGCCTTTTATAGTGTGGGGCGTGTACTAAATCCCCTGAGCTATAATTGGCCACAGGCATCCTGCCTGTGGCCAATTATTGCTCTCCTCGCCGCTGGCTCTATGATTGGCCAAGCATGCAGGGTCACAGTGCATGCTTGGCCAATCATCAGCCAGCAATGCACTGCGACTAGCGCAGTGCATTGTGGGCCGTTCACATCACACGAATTTGATGCGAACGGCCCAAATAGTTCTGGGCTCGCCGAGCGGTCGAACGCCCGATGTTCGATTTGAATGTGGGTTCGAATCGAACAACGGGCCCATCCCTACTTAGAACTAGCAGCTTCTCTTTTAGCAGATCAAAATTTCAGTACAGCCAGCATTTTCATAGTAAACTCAGTCCAGGCTAGCAACTTGAAAAAAAATCAGGAAGAGCAAAGAGAGAGAGAGAGGAGGAAGGGCTTTCACCTGCATCCAGCGTCCACAAATTCATCCACAGAGTCACGGTTCACTGCATCAAGGCTTCCCGCCAGACACACCTGCCTCAGCTGCTGGAACTGATTTCATCTCTAGCTGCTGACAAGCAAGGAGAGGCCTCTCATGCCACCACTGTGGATCTGTCAGCACAGCCTGCATGAACACCTGAATTGTACAGGAGCAATTAGGGGCATTTCAGCTCAGCCCGGTGGCTCTCACCCATCACCTGGCCAGCCTGCATGCTCTCCAACAGTGGCCCAGCTGTTCAGAGCAGAGGGAGGGGGAGCCGCACACACATCCTCTCACTTCCCAATCTGGTCACGCACCCCTTATATGCATTTTTACTTTGGAGTTAAGCCACCCAGGACTTTTATTAACTCTTTTAAATGTATTTCCCATTGGGACGCACTGGCTAAAGCCCTTATTTAATATGCTCTGAAAACATACCCATTTCTCCTCCGTGTTCTTTGTTCATAAGATTTTATCCCAATTCTTATCTGTTAGCAAGGATCAGAGTTTAGGGAAGTTGGCTCTTTTGAAATTCAGTGTCTTTGTATTCCCCTTTTGTTTCCTATTAGTGTGATTTATGATGAAACGAATTGACCTGTGATCGCTATTTCCTAAATTGCCCCTACTTTCTACACCCGTGATCAAGTCTGTATTGTTGATAATCAGTAGGTCTAGTAACGCTTTGTTTCTAGTTTGTGCGTTTACCATCTGACCAATGAAATTGTCCTGCAAGACATTTTGGAACTGGCGTGCCTTAGATGAATGGGCAGTTCCTTCCACCCAGTCTATGTCTGGATAATTAAAATCCCTCATTATGATGACACTTCCCATCCTTGCTGAAAATCCAAATTGTGATAGGAGGTCCACCTCTGCCTCTACCCCCTGGTTAGGGGGCATATAGCATACTCCCAGTGTTACTTTCCCCTTAATTTCATCCCTTTGCAGCTCTACCCACAAGTATTCCACCTCCTTCCTTGCTCCCTTAGTTATGTCATATCTCACATTCACTTGTACATCATTTTTGATATACAGACATACCCCTCCCCCTTTTTTACCCTCTCTAACCCTGTGATATAGGGAATACCCTTGAATGGTTGCCAGACAATCACGAGAGCTGTTGAACCAAGTCTCTGAAATTCCTACAAAATCGAAATCCTCCTTGAACAACAGTAGCTCTATTTCTTATTATATATTGAATATAATTTATTGATTTATTCCTGATATTGCTCCTGTCCGTACATATTTAAGTAATTTTTTTAGCAAATTTTTTTTAGCCATATTAATTAGTGTCAGCGTATAATGCCAATCCAGTTTCCTCCATTGAGGACTCACAACAAGGTGTGGTTACTTCCGTATGTGTATTTAATGGCGATGAGTCAGTGCATCGCCCATTCCCTAGACGACATCAGCTTTAGATGAAACTTACGTAGGGAGGTTGACGCGCTGACGTCATTGCGACCTGTGTTTAACGGGTGTATGCTAGCCGGCCGGCGAAAAATTTTCATCTTAGATGCGTGTTATAACTACAGATATGTAAGTGCATTTTTAACTCTTTAATAAATTTATCCTACTAATTCACACTATGGCCAGTTTCTCTTTTGTCCTCATGAACCTGTAATTGAGGTATATCCGTGACCACGATTATTCCTGGTTTTCGTAAGAGTGGGGGTGGTGCTGCTCTGTTCCCCAGGGAAGTGGGTGTATCTACTGCTGACTAGCGGTGTCGGGGTGAGTGGAGACCCCCTATGTTGAATGGTAGTAGAGAAGACAGCTGTGTAAAAGCTATCTTATGGGCCAATGTCCTTATTGGATTGGGTACCTCCCAAAGAATATACAATAAAATATATAACGACCAATAAATATACAATAAAAACACTAATAAATGTCAATAAATTAGGTAATCAGGTATGAGAGTGTTATAAATAACTAATAGCACCTAAAATAGCAATAGTAGCGTAAAAACACCATGGGCAGGTACATAAAATATATAAAAAACTCAATGCTCATAAAAAATTGTCTAAGTGAACATATAAAACATATAAAATGTGAATGAAAATATCCAGGAGTGCATATAAAGTGCATATAAATATTATCCTCTGCGTGCTGGTGCAAATATGCACAGCATATGAATAAAGCTGCGTGATCAAGTGAGGAAATAAACGATTGTTGCAATCACACTTCAAAAATGTGTGATAAGTGATAAACAGAAATAAGTGCAAATAATACAATATAGTGAGAAAAAGAGAATATATATTAAATAAATATAAAGTGCAAAGAATGCAAACATCAACAATAGTGCAAAAAATGCAGAAGAAAAGCTGGATGGAACTAGTCTGCGTGACTAGGAAAATGACCGTATAAAAATAAAAATAAATGCAAAGTGCAAATGCAAAGTGCACAAAGATAGGCTATATGCACTAGGTAAAATAATAATAAAACGTTGCAAAATGAATAGTCATAAATGACTATGCTGCATGCATGCAAGTCCGTGGCATCAGAGAGTATTCAGCAGTCTATAATGTGTTTTTCTTCTGGTGAGAAAATGGGCATAGTAGTGTAATTCCTGGGCCAAGAGGAAATCTGTGCAGTGGGGTGTCCTTAACAGTGGGGGTAAATCCTCTTCATGTAAGTAAACTAAAGTAAGCAATGGACCCTTTCCTTGAGGCAAAGGGTTAACCGCATAAGAAATAATGGAATGAAATAGTGTCAGCTTTCTTCTCCCTCTGTCACAGCGCCTGCCTGGGTGGGTGGGTTCCTTATCCCTGGGTCCAGGTGTATGTTCCCTTGTTCTCACGGCCAGTGCTGGAGTAATATGCAAGAAATGAGGGGTAACCATATAGTGTAGTATGTTCAACGATCAGTATAAAGTTTATTTGCAAACAATAAGAGCGTTAATCACAAACATAATTAAAAGAATTGCTTAACTGATACGAGCGACGAGCTCGTTGCCTCCGTCAGTTTGAGTGCCTTTCCTTGTCCCTACGAGTGACATCACACCACGTGACTTCATCAGGGGATGCTAGGGGGGGCATTCTAATGATGTTTATATAGTCTGCACTCGTGTAACTAATTGGGGGCCATTTTCCTGTGGTCCATACATAGAATAACATGGCGGCCATTTTCCTGGCTATCGCGGGCGCGGCCATTTTCTTGGTTATCTGCTATGCTGTAATATAATGGATGGCTCTGCCATAGGCGCGGCCATTTTATAGGTTATATTAAAGATGTGATCGTCGGCCATCGATGTTAGCAATACATGTATGGGGGGTAATGAAATAACTAGAGAATAACAAATACCATAGGTGACAGTATATTGTTAAAGGAATGCATATATATAAATATATGAATATACCAGGAAGGACAGGGTAAGGCTATCATACCGATGTATGCATATTAAAACATTTACAGACTTTATATTAAAAATTAAGATGAATAAAACCAAAATAATTAACATATAGGCCTAATAGGATCTCAGTGTTAATACCTAGTTAGGCATATTGTGACTTAAAACAGACAAATATAGTAAGTATAAAATATGTAAGAAATTAATATATATAGTCCCAAAGTAGGTAAATATATATATATATATATATATATATATATATATATATATCTAAATAAGTCATCTACTGACATATTAAAATATATAAAAAATATAAACATATAAAAATATAAATATATAAAAATTATATATAATATATAAATATATGTGAGACTGCCGTGAGAACAAAAGAGATAAGTAAAAATATGGACAAAAAGAGGAAGCCAGGATAAGATGGTGGAATATAAAGGAGATAAATATATTAAAATATATTAAATCATGTGTATATTAAAAGTCACTTAAAAAGCAGTTGAGGTCAAATTCTATATTCATACCTCTGGGCGAGAATGTGTCTAGTGTAAATATCCATTTGAATTCTATTTGACTGAGGGTCCTTGCTCGCCAGTGTTTGACATAGGGTTATATACCCCAGAATTTTAAATCAGTGGGGTCTTTGTTGTGGCATAATAAAAAGTGTTTTGATATGCTATGTTTGTCATAACCCTTTAAAATATTTTGAACATGTTCCTTTTTTTTTTTTTTTCAAAACTCTTTATTCCAAATTTTTCATTACATAATAATTTACATTATACATTTTTATATACTTTTACATTTCTTTATATAATACAGATTATAATTACATTTGCTCCTTCCTTTCATTCCTTCCTCTCTCACCCTCTGTGGTCACTTAATACTATATTTTCAGATATTCCTCTATCCGTTGTTAACCACGTTCTATTCCATTTTGCCCATATTTTTTCATACCTTCGCCCGTTTCCCCTTTGTTCATACATTATTTTTTCATAGGGTAGGACCTGGTTTACTGCTCTCACCCATTGGGTTACTGTCGGGGGATATGGCTGAATCCATTTTTCTATTATTTGTTTTCTTGCCAGGAACAATACCTCCCTTAAGAAGGTATTATTATCTCTATTATCTCTCTCTTCCCTCAATATCCCCAACAAACATAATTCCATCGTAGCTATAAAAGGTTTATTCAGGACTTTTCCTATTTTCCTAGCTACTTGTTGCCAGTATTTTCCTATTTTACCACAGTGCCACATTACATGAAGGAAGTCTGCTCCCCCCTGCCCACATCTAGTACATCTTGGTTCTGTCATCCTCCCCATTTTATACAATCTATTTGGAGCCAAGTATGTCTGATGTATTATATTCATCTGTATTATCCTGTTATTCATTGCAGGGGATACCTTCCAGTGGGAATTACAGGCTTCATCCCATTCATGATCGCTCATGTCTGGGATAGCCTCCTGCCATTTATCCCTTATTTTCAGTGGTTCGCCTTCTATTTTCTTCTGTAACAGGTGTGTGTAGATCTTTGCTATCAGTCCCTTAGGTCCCTGTGATCTCAGGATACCTATAAGGGGATATTTGGATATTTTTACTTCTTCTCTTCTAAACTGTGTCTGTAGCACCTGCCTCAACTGAAGGTATCTGTAGAACTGTTTACTCAATAAATTATATTGTTTACACAGGTTTTCGTAGGTTAGTATCCCATTTTTGTCAGATAGCTGACCAAAAGTTGTTATCTTATTCTGCTTCCAGAATTTACTATCCTCAAAGGCTTCCAGTTGTTCAAATTTTGGGTTGTTCCAAAGCACAGTTTCTGTTGGGATTCCAACAAATCCCGTCAATTTCTTAGCCTCTCTCCATACTGTCCTTGCCACTTTCAAGAGGGGAATTTTTACTCCCACTCTCCTTTAAATCTTTTAATTCTAATCCCGTCATTAAATCATCTATTTGCATTTTACTAAGGAGATATTCCTCTATCCTTGTTATTTTTTCCTGTCCTACCCATGATCGTAGGTGTTTCAATTGCCCTGCCAAATAATATAAATATAAATCCGGGAGGGCCAGTCCAGCTTCTGTCTTTGGTCTTTGTAGTTTATTAAATTTTAATTTACATCTTCCATATGCCCAAATGAACCGAGTCATCTGCGAGTTTAATTTTTTAAATATCTGTTTTGGTATTTTTACTGGGGAGTGTGCAAATACATATAAACACTTGGGTAATATAATAGATTTTATCAGGTGAATTCTGCCTGCCATTGATATTGGTAGCTTTATCCATATTTCCAATTTTCTCTTTACATATTCTACTAGTGGGAGTATATTAGCTTCCATCTCATCTTCATGTTTCAACGTAATATTTACTCCTAAATATTTAAAGACTTCCACTATTTTTAATGGGGTCTGAGCTCTCCTTTCATTACCTGTTCCCAGAGGCATCAGTGCGGATTTTTGCCAATTTATTTTTAACCCTGAGAACCTCCCGTATGTTTCTATTATTCTCATTGCTTCTGTCAGAGATGCTTGCGCATCTCCCATATATAATATAATATCGTCCGCATATAAGCCTATGTGTTCGGTTTTTTCTCCTACTTTAATCCCTTTGTATTTATCTGATTGTCTGAATCTATTTGCCAGTGCCTCAATTGCCAGAGCGAATAATTGCGGTGACATTGGGCAGCCCTGTCTTGTTCCTCTATATAGTTTTATTGTAGGGGATAATATACCGTTTATTAGCAAATTGGAGCATGGTTGTTTATAGATTATTCTCACCCATTTTCTAAATTTTTCCCCAAATCCATTCCTTTCCAGGACTGTCTGCAGAAATTCCCATTCTATGGAATCAAATGCCTTGGCTGTATCCAGCGATGCCAAGGCGCTTGTTTCCGGGATAAACTCTCTCATTTGTGTCATATATTGCGTCCTTCTAATATTAATTGATGTGGATTTCCCTGGCATAAAGCCAGTTTGATCCTCCGCTATTATAGACAAGATTACCTGGTTAAGCCTATTGGCAAGCACTTTTGCCAGTACTTTATAATCTATATTTAATAACGATATTGGCCTATACGACCCACACTCAGTTCTGTCTTTCTCTGGTTTTGGTATCAATATGACTGTAGCATCATACATGGAAACAGGCATTTCTCCCCTTTGGAACGCCTCTCCATACATTTTGGTCATAACTGGTACCATCATTTCTGCATATCGCTGGTACATTTCCAGTGGTATGCCATCTGGTCCTGGGGACTTACCCTTTCCCAGAGAAAAGATAGCTTCTCGTACTTCCTCTTCCTCTATGTCCCTCTCTAACTCCTCTTTTTGTTCCTCTGTTAATTTAAGAAAGTTCAAATCCTTCAGGTATTCCTCTATCTCTTCTTGTGTACAGGTCAGTGTTGAAGTATACATGTCAATATAGTATTTTTGGAATGTCTCAAGTATCTCATCTAATGTGTTTACCATCTCTCTTTTTTCATTTTT